>CM075861.1:77227017-77330143 GCA_037975125.1 Latrodectus hesperus
TGTAGTTTAACACTTTATAAGCAGTAAGTATATGGAATATTTAATTGTAATGTAAAGCGTATCATAAACATATCTATATAGAAAGACAAAGTTTATCTATTTAAATAAATTGGGAATGCTAAAACTAATTCTAGATAACTTGATATTTATGAGGAAAAAGCTTAAGGTATATAAAATATTATATTACTTTATGTAAGCGACCTATTAAGTTGTTTAAAATCAACAATCTATAACACATTATAAGGAGCAGATTTCAGAAATGTGTAAAATTTAAATATTCTATTTATACTATAATTTTAATAAATAACTAGAAGCAAATATTTAATTACTAAATTAATAAACGCTAAATTACTTCTATATCATCCGATTGTTTCTTCGCTCACCCAAAAAAATTTGGTATCGCTTGTAAATATAATATTTTATGAGATAAATGATGATAATCATGCGATTTTAATATTTTAAAATAAAATAGAAAAATGTTTACCATTCGTCATTTTTAATCAATACTCTTTTATACTTTAATTGAAATTTATAATCGTTTTCCCTGATACGGTCAATCGGTTTTAAGAGGGTTTTTTTTTTTTAAGAGGATTAACAAATTTGATAAAACATGGTATGAAATATTTTTTATAAAAAAGGATTGGCATTTTTTGCCATTTATTATCATCTCTCTTTAGAATTTATTTTAATATTATCATCCTTACAAATTGTTTCATTTATTGGCAAATAAATAAAAAAACAACATTAACATATGCGCTTGAATCATGTGTTAGATTTATGATTTTTCAAATGAAGCATCTTCAGAAAAATAGTTTAAAGAACTCATTATTTTTATGTCCATCGACAGCGTTGATAAAGATTATTGATAAAGATGTAACAATTCAATTATAGTTAAATTTTTTCATTTAATATATATTTCCCTTTTAAAAATCGTTGGTCCTTTAAATAATGAGATTTCTGGAAATATTTTATCCATCAACAGAATACATTCTCAGTGGCTTTACAAGAAAATTACTCTTGAATTTTAAAAAATTATAAATTATAATATCAGCTTTCCTTGATTATGAAACAACATGGAAAGCACGGGGTGTTAAATTGCAAGTAGCTTGGTCATTTTAAACATTTTCCTCAAGATTAAATTGTTTTCAGGTCTAATATTACGTTCTCACTTTTATGAAAATGAATTACGATATTTAAATGGGATATCACAAGATGTATAATTGGATTTTGAGGAAGTATTTCTAACTGCACGCGCGCGAAAGTGAGTTAAAAGTGATTAAAACAAATCTGCTTGAAGCCTTCTGAGTGAAATAAAATTTCAATACTCCAACAGAGTCCTGTTTCTCATGCAAATGAGTTTCCTCTACGAAAAGCGCTTCTCTGGCTGAAAAGATTCCTTGGGCTTTGACCCCTGCACTGACAGAAGGGAAATCTGATTTTTGTAAGAAGGAAAATCCAGAAAGATTCTTGAAGATCAGCTGTTTTCAAAACAGTCAATAAATTGAAATTATTTCAATTTTTAAAACTTAAAAAGAAATTCTTGTTGGCGAGTCATCTTTCTGGTTGGCTTGTTAGTGAAGAAATTTTTCAATAAATATATGAGAAGGAGTTAATTTCAATTTTTTTTAAATTAGAATGAAAGATCATGTGTAACAAATAACTAAGGATCAAAAAACTCTTAAAATTTCCTTCTATTTTAGATATAGTTTAGATTTGTTCAAATAATTTTTTCATAAAAAAAACTCTAAAGCATAAATTTGTATCTTACTTTCCACTTTTGCACAATTTTTACTGTATTATATCAATTATTATATTTTTATCTTTAAGATTATGATTCAAAACAATGAATTTATTTAATAGCATATTATAAAAAAAAATAATATGCTAAAAAGATTCACAAAAATCTATAAAATGTTATTTAAGAAATTTAAATGCCACTAAAATAATCACTTAAGTGTGATACTAATAAATATAAACAGAAAATTGTTACCGTAATTTTAAGAAGGATTTTTATTTTATTTAATTCATTATAAAATTTAATTATTTTGCTCATAGTATTTTCTTATTTGATTCTCTTCAAACACTTTCTTATCATAATAATTACTTAATCAAAACATTTTTTAATGAATGACAATTGTTCTACTTAAAATTAATGGAATATTTAACACAAATAATTAAATTAGTATGAAATTAAAATAATTGATTCACTAGAGCCAAATTGAATCATGCACGTCAAATGTTGCTTGATATAAAGACATACGCATAAATGTTGTGCAGGAAAATAAAAAAATGTTCAAGCTTTCCATTCAGTTTAATTAAATACCTTACAGGTTTAATTTTAAAAAAGCTATTTACATTCAAGGTACTCTAGAAAGAGGGGAAATTATTTCAATACCCTTAGCACCTGTTGCGATTATTTTGAAGGATTGTGTTTTGAAATGCAATCCTCTCTCGAAACATCATCACATTTTGATAAATAATCGTCCTTTTAAACAAAAACACAATCAAATTTCAAAATCATTACCATAACGTTTTTCTAATCAAAAATCGTTCATGCATTATAACTTTCTAAAACCTTAAAAAATACAAGACGATATTTCATTCTTCTTCAAAATGAAAAAAAGGCTTTGGTTTCGAATAAATTAGAACGAAGAATAGAAAATAAATCAAGAAAATCAAGAGTAGAATAAAATGGTTTACGAAGGGAACGTAGACAGTGACCTATTTCTATTTTGTTATTTCACAATAATGAAAGATTTTCTCCAATGAAATCTTATTCCAAAGAATTAATTTAATGCAATTTTTTCAAACCAATTATAAATATATATATATATATATATATATATATATATATATATATATATATATATATATATATATATATATATATATATATATATATATATATATATATATATATATATATATATATATATATATATATATATATATATATATATATATATATATATATAGATAGATAGATAGATAGATAGATAGATAGATAGATAGATAGATAGATAGATAGATAGATAGATAGATAGATAGATAGATAGATAGATAGATAGATAGATAGATAGTTTTCTAATAAAATTATGTTTTGAAAAATCTTCAAATATTTATGTTTGGTCAAATAACTAAAAAGATTTATTATGTAATTAAATATGATAACTCTTAAAATAATACAATACAAGGAAAAAAACATCCTATAGTTGTATATGAAATGCAAAAATCAAAAATTGCTTTCTTTAAAGAAAGCAAATTTGCTTAGAACAATAAACATTGGGAAGCTTAGCATGTGCGTGTTTATTATTTACATTATAAAACCATTTACGCTTGCCTTTATAGTAATTATATTATCTGTGCAAAATGTATTAAAAGTAAGATTTTATGCAAGAACGTACATACATAATATGGTGCAGACGAGCCCCTGTTTGTATCTTAAGTACTGGAGCTAAGTTAAGTACTGGAGTAAAGTACTGGAGCTCAAATATAATGGTCTGTGACAATAATCAAACTGCAATCTTCTGATTCGAAGTCAGGCGCGCCTTATCCATTAAGCCACGCGGACTCTATAAGAACGCATAGAAATCTTATATAATTTGTTCTTTAATAATGGAAAACATCACAATATTAAAGCATATTTTTTCTTTTCAGATGTTGTTGTATTCAGCGAAAAGATGAAACCGGATGAACTTGGAAGAATGAAAGTTTTATCTACAAGCAGTTCATACTGGAACCCAATTACACTGGTATCCGATCAAGAAAAATCTCCTCAAGCCAAAATGAGAGTAAGTCGAGGCAGTTATGTTTTGTGTGAAGCTTTGTCATGGGAAAAATAGCGAACAAAGCTTACTCAAAAATGATATTTACGAACAATTTTGTTCGCTATTATTTTCATAAATGTTATTTATTTGCAAGGAATTATATGCAACTATGCAGTTCCTTATAGGCTTAAATTACACTCCATGATGAAATTTCGCTAGAAGTTTATGCTAAACATAATATTGAATGCTTTTGAATGTGATGCTCGTATTAAGGTTAAAACTAAATAACGTAAACTATAAAAATAGTTTAAATAAAGCATCGAACTTAATTACAATATATAGTGGGTGATCAGTTAACTAACATAACATGCAACAAAGCAACATTCGTAATCCAATTTCCTCATTAACCGATCATTATAGATTTTTTTTTAGGAAATCCATTCATCCGTTCTGGAGACCCTAAAAATGAAATTAGAAAAATGTTGTATAATTTCTTGTAAAGTTTATAGAAAAAAAGTAATGCATACATATAGTCTTGCATATCAATCAGTCCTTTTCATTTTTTGTTCAGAAGATGTTGAAGAAAATGTGCAGTGTCGATTGGTTTTCTCTCTTTTTCAGGATTTTATATAAATAAAAGCATGGTCTTTGTAAATCAATTAATAGCATTGTTGTTGCTGTCATCTGGAATTCGTTATTCAAGACGACGTAAGAAACAATGAATGGAAAGTGCGGGTGAGACGCTCAGAATAAAATCAGTTTCGGTTTTGAAAAAAATAAAAACCGAAACTAATCGTTAATTTTGGCAGTGAATATTTTTTGGGAATATTTTTCTCAATATAGAACTGTACAGATCAATAGCAAGCAGCATAATTCAATAGAGATGAAAAACGATTTTTGGTCCTTTGGGTTTGGCAACACTCCGCATCCTGCTCCGAGAGCTGAGAAATATTCGCTAAAATTCGTTATCCGAATATGTGTTCATTATCCGAACACACAACATTTTTCGTGAAAGTTTTTTCCGATTTGTTCGCAGTTCAAACTGCTCGTTAACCGATCACTCCCTGTATGTTCTTTCTATCATTGAAAATTAATTTACATCAAATCATTTTATTTTGGAAAAGAGGACGAAAAAAGCAGTTTTTCTAATATGAATACAACTGTGATGAATAGAACATTTTTTTAATAGTTCTTCAATTAAAATTTAAAAAAATAATTTTTATTACATATCATATATCCTGAAAATTTTTAATATTTGCAATTTTCAATATGTTTTCATAAAGTAAATTCTATTTTAATTTAAAATTGCATTTTAAGAAATACCTCCTAAATCTTTTTTGAGAAAATATTATAAGTCTGCAGGAACTTCTGAAATTCCTCTCAACCCATTACATTCATAATAAACTGAAGTTTCTAAATAAAGATGAAAAAAGATCTAAATTTTAAATCAAATAATAGAAAATAAAAGATATTTAGAGAAGCTTCACAAAATACATGCTGAAGTTTGTGCTTGATGGAAACTTAAAAAATGTATTCAATGCTCCTCAATACAAACACAAATATTATCTTAGTTACAAATAAAGTCTCAGTCAATAAAGGAGTTTGTTATTCTTTCTGAATTACTAATTATATTAAATTCTGAGTCACCCATTTATATAATTTTTTGTGAAACCTAAGGTAGATAATCAAATTTTTGTATTTAACTTTACATGTATCTTTATAAAAATTTTAATATTTATTGAACTGCATATAATTTTTAAAAGTAAATACATGTAAGTTTTAAAAAAATTGCAAAATTATTGAAAAATATTACGTTAATCGGAAATTTTCGTCCATTTTTGGAATAAAACACAATATAAATTTTTTGTAACATCAATAAGCTTTATTAAATAATATAAGCACCATCATTTTTAATGACTTCTTGACAGCGTGAGAGTAATTTGTATACCCCCTTTTTGATAAATGTTTAATTTTCTCATGCAAAAAATGGAAACAGTGCTTGATTGATATCTTCTTAATTTTTGAGTTTTTTGCCCCTCAAAAAATAGTGTAAGGATAAAAACAAGTGATAGTTGAATTGTGATAAGCCTGGAGAATATGGTGTATGAGACAGAATTTCCCAGCCAAATTGTTAAATTTTTTTGGTGAATTCTTTTCTTGGCCTCTTTCTTGAACTACTTTTCATGGAACATTGTCTGCCTCTTTTCTTGGACTGATCCCTAAAAATTATGCAGTTGCTGACAGTATTTTTCCCGATTGAGCATTATTTCCTTCAGTTTTTAATGCTGATAATGTATCGGTCCGCAAATGCCCCGCCATTAACACAACATTCTCTTATTCAGAGTCAAATTATTTTAGAGTTGAAAGGGCAAGGTTTTCCGCCCAATATTCTCTTTTCCTTATGATGTTTTCCTATCGGTAATAAACTTTCCATCCCCAATTATCATCCTGTTCAAGAAGGACTCGATTTTGTTTCGAACAAGCAGAGGTATGCATATGATGACACGGTCATCAAAATTCTTCTGACTTAATTCTTGTGGCACCCATTTTGAATATTTCCACACCAATTTTTGATATCCGTCCCCACCAACTTCGCTATGTGGTCTGAAATAGTTTGCTGGGCTAAATTAAGCTTTCTGCGATCTCCGATGTTGTCAGAAAAAGATCTTTCAATATTATAGTTTGAACAACATTGTCATTGATCAATGGACAGAACTTTCCGATAGACCTAATATGTATTCACAAATTTTATTAAAATAAAATTCTTGTGAATATGTATTTCAATAAAAATAGTAAATATATATTCGCCAGAATTTTATTTGTACTTAATACTTCATGGATAGTTTTTCTTCTTGAAATAAGATTCAGGAATATTCAGTCAATAAAAATGAATATTTTTGTTCATTATTTGATGATGGCAAAAGTTCATTGTATCATGATTTAGGAATGGATAAAAAAAGGGCAAAAATATATTTAAAAAGTTAGTATTTCCAAAATTAAGTTATAATGACTTTATTATCACTTATCACACCAAGTAATAAAATATTGAGGATTATTTCTTTTCTTTTGTGTCAATATTTCATACTGTGGAAATAGAAAAATAAATTTTTTACTTCTATTTTGAAATGGTAATCCGTTTAGAAAATGATTTAAATGAATATTTACAAAGGGAATTATAGATGCTAATTTTAATAAATGTTTTTACGCATCACAAAATGGAACAGATTCAGGAATCGAAAATGGCCTGAAATGAAAATAGATATATTTATAAGAGACTGGCATCTCAAATATTCACATTAATTGTATATAAATCTAGTGAAATAAGCCCAAATAATTGACTAATCATTAATTTCGAGACTGGTGTTTCCAAAAGAAAAAGAGATGGTCGTACAACGGATTTAAAAGCCTAACTAATTGTCTAATTATTCATCATGATTTTGACATGTCCACAAGCATTAATAATCCCTTAAAATTTGGCTCAGGAAGTCAAAGCAGAAACTGTAGTTACAGAGCGATGTCCTCGCTGTACAGCAAAAACGGCCGCAAATTCTCATCGTATTCTATCTCTGCTTTTTCTTCAGTCATGAAGAGGGGTGGAGGAGGTAACAGCCACATATTATATCAAGGTGCTTTCGATTTTCACAAGCTATTAAGCTTGCTGGTATTATTCACACGCTTGAATTGCAAATTACCGCTTAAAGCTATCTACTTAGATACTGCAGCTGAAATAAATATATCTACGAAAACACTTTTTATTATCTCTATTCCAAAATGTGTTTGTGCTTTTAATTGAATACCTGGAGCTTTACAATGAAAGGAGGATTAAGATTGAAAAAGACGTCAAGAAAAAATTTATAATATTTTTATTGACAGTCCCTCCATGGGGGATATGGGGAATATATATCCATGCTTGAGTAATTTCTCTCTAATATTAGAAGAAAATAATCTAAACATACCTTATTCTAAGGCTTCTGAGATGTGAGAGAGAACGTTTTGAAAATTCTTTCTATTTCTAATTTAAACTGTGTGATCAAATAACAATCCAGTTGCATTAACTTGGAATTACGTCACTTCGCTATTGACAAATGAATCTTAAGTGTAAATGAATTTGATATTCAAGACTGAAACCGGGTGATTTCAGCTGTCTCAAAGCTATTCGGTCTAAATATCTACATCAGTGAATAATATCTATTGTGTGAAAATGAATGTTTCCCTTCAATTTTCATTTAAATTAAGCATTATATTTAGCATTCAATCTCCTTTTATAACTAGCGCCACACACAATATATATATATATATATATATATATATATATATATATATATATATATATATATATATATATATATATATATATATATATATATATATATATATATATATATATATATATATATATATATATGTTTAATCAGGTCTTAATAAAATTCAGCAAAATTATTAGCGCTCTTACCTTCGGTTCAATAAATCGTGGGTTCGCGTCCCAGCTTGGGCAATGATGACCCGGAATTCTCTCAAAGCCATAGATCTCAGTCTGACTAGCCTTCGTGTGCAAAAAATGACCGCTAAATGACAAACGAACTACACCAATAAGATTCAATGTAAGAGTTTGATGATAAGATAAAAATGGGCTCTTAACATCTCTTTGAAAATATTAAAGCTTATTCCTATTGTATAACCTGATAATCTGAGGTTCATACCAGACATAGTGAGGTAATGACTTTTAGATTCTTGAGTAATAACTTAATGAGTATTTCTTAAAATGAGTAATGACTTTTGGACTCTATCTCGAGGAAAATGTTTGAAAGAAATATAAAAGAAATTCAATCAAGATTATCCTAACAATAATACACTGTGTCCTCTTCTTTTTATAACTATATGCTTGCTTTTGTGTGTGTGTGTGTGTGTGTGTGTGTGTGTGTGTGTGTGTGTGTGTGTGTGTGTGTGTGTGTGTGTGTGTGTGTGTGTGTGTGTGTGTGTGTGTGTGTGTGTGTGTGTGTGTGTGTGTGTGTGTGTGTGTGTGTGATATTTATGAAATTTCCCTCAATTAGCATTTAAAAAGGATGCTCTTACACCAATAATAAATTCACTGAATATTTTACTCGTTTTAAATTATTGCTTAAAAAGATTGAAATGTGGTTTATGTAATATCTATCAATTTTTTTATTTCTTAATAGTATTCACAAACTGTTATACCAGCTCTAATTTTTATAATTTTATATTAAATAAATTAATTGATACAGCCAAAAATAGTATGCAGTTTTAAACTTTAAATGTTAATAAAATTTTTTAGAACATTTTACTCATTTTTTCTATGCTTGTTGTAAATTTATTAAATGCGATGATAATTTTTGAACCAGATAAGAAAACATTTGCTAAATAACTTTATTCTGAAACAAAATTTTGTTCATTTTTTTAAAATAAATAACACAATATACCTTTCGAAGAATTTATTATTTTATTCATTGTAAAATAATCCAATAAAACATTTCCTATTATTTGGTTCTTCGCTAACGTGAAACAAAGCTTATTTTATTGAATGTGTTAGTGAAGTCTGAATATTGAAGTCTAAATATACAAAATATCAACTTATGCAAATGATTTGTGGTTTAATTTAGGCATTTTACGAATTTTAAACATTTAGTAAAAGGTTTATTTTAATATTTGAGTAAGGAAAATTTGATAAAAACGAACTGCACATTTTGTAAACCTAGCTCATATGTTTTTTTCCTCTATAAAGTGGTTATTTATTTATTTTTTTCGTTACAGTTGATGCCCCTTTATTAACATTCTCATTGGTTTGAAATATCTCTTTTGACGTCAGATAACGTTTCCTCCACGTCACATCATATTAAGAATCGCTGTAAATCCACCTTGTTAATGAATTCGTTAAATGCCTTCAAATTACATTATTTGAGAGGCAGAAAACAAGGCGAAGTTCACCATCAAATGTCTGAGATTAGTGTTGAAGCTCATTTTGTTAATAAAACGGTTGCTTGCATAAGAAGCAAAGCATCAATTTAAGAAGACGTTTTCCATTGATTCAAGCCATTAACACGTTGTCAACAGAATAGAAAAAAAAGCAAAATGACGAAACATCCACTTCATGGCTAATTTAAATCGGCAAGGACAATTTAAATTTTTAAAAATGTCACTAATTAATATAATTCTTAATTAATAATTGCAATATTTGTTATAACAATCTATATTAAATCTTAAGACAATTGCCTTGCTTACGCCAATATTATTAATTTTCTCTTAACTAATATTGCTGAAATAATAAAAAGCAGATTTGTAAAACATAGACTCGAAAAGTTCACTGAATTTCTTAAAATTGATTTATTTTTAAATTGTGATTTCTACATGATTACTACGGTTTCTACTTGAGTGTAGACATTCTGCACTTTCTGATGAGTCATTCTATCGCTATTTCTTTCAGAATGTAGAATCTACACCGCCATGGTCGACAGCTGATTGGGTAATACCTCCGCAACCAGTAGAAATGGTCACATTACAATTTCATAAATCTCCGCCATCTACTGGAGTGGAAGGCAACAGAAGCTATTACAGCAAGCAAGGGCCTCTTCAGTCTCTGTCCACCATCCCCGAGGCGACAGCGGCGACCCCCCCTTCATCAAGCACATTCGCCCCGCATCAAACGGTTTCTTGTGCGAAGCAAACCGATGTATGACATGGTGAGTCAGATCCGTCCACAATTTCATGCTTTTTTATTAATCTCTCTTTGATAACTATATTATCTAACCAGATACATTACGAAAAGTATTAATTTAAAGAAAAGATGGAATAAATTTAAATTGTCCGTCTGTAACATAGGTATGACCTTTATCGTGGTTAGCAGACATCTGTGTATTGTTTCTTATTGAAAGCGTTTATATATTGAATGCTACAAGGCTGTTAAATGTGTAAGAAAGGTCTTAGAAATTCACTAGCACCTGTGTTTTAGGACTTCAGTATAGGGGTAAAATAATAGAGCATTCATAAATTTAGAGTTGTATTAAGTAGGTTACATTATCAAAGAACTCTTATTCAATTAGTTTATAACTTATTTATATTATTACGTATATATAAAATATAAATTTAATATTATATATATATATATATATATATATATATATATATATATATATATATATATATATATATATATATATATATATATATATATATATATATTTAACTTGTCTTTCTATTCTTCCCCTTTCGACGATTAAATATGTATCTTTGACATAATTGATATCTTCGTTTTTTTATCTAATGATTATCTTTTCTATTATTTATTTATACTTTTTTTAACTTTTAACACCACACATGCAGTTAATTGTTTTTGTAGTTCCATTTCAGAAACTTCCATTCTCTGATTTTATTTTCCTTTTCATTTGCATTTATCACTTATGTGATTTTAAATCTCTTATTCGTTTGTTCAAAGATGATGGGTGCAGTTTATTTGTGCATTTGAAATATTTACGCAAATAAATTTTAAGCGCCTTCTCCTTGTTTCCAGGTTCTCCCATAAAAATAACTAGTTATTATTTCAATTTTTCTCTGAATATATTTTTTTACATTCCGTTCTATTTTAAAAATATATTTTACTCATTTCATTACAATTGTTCTCAATATTTTCATTGTGTGTTCATAATAATACATTTAATTTTATTGGTAATTTAAAATTGATTTCGTATTTTTCTAGTTAGATTTTTGTTTCCTTATATTTTAAAACATTTTATTGAAAAAAATACAAAAACAATTTGTAAACTTCTTTTTACAAAATTTGTATTCATCCATCTATATTTACTCTCTTTTCAACTGATATTATATATTTGAAAACTGTTTTCTAATGCCTGGCTGCACTCAGGAGATCGGCGCTTGAATGGGAGGAGGCATCTCAGATAGACATAGACATAGACATACGCAATGGAACACCTGGTCTGTACCTTAGGTTATCAGGTATAGCTCCATCACGTGGGATAAGCCATCTTCGCTCCGGATAAAGAAACGCACAAACACAAAGAGAGAGAAAGAACCATCTATGCTCGAACCAAGATTCGAACCCGGGACCTATGAAGTTAGAGTCTAACTTCTCTGCATCAGTCGGGTATTTAAAAAAACATACAATACTCTACTAAAATATTTTTTTATTTTTACATAATGTTTTGTGGCCAAATATTAATTTAAAATTTATTTGGGTCTAATATTTTTATTGAAAATAGTGTAACAGATTTTTTTATCGTATGTAGAATTCAACAAATATAAATAATTTGAAATTTTATGAAGAACACTGAAATTAAAAAAATAATTTAATGTATGGGACTGAGGTTGCCATGCAGGAAAAACCAACACACTGACGTCCCAAAGTCGGTGAGTTTGACACTGACCTAGATGTATAGAGCATTGTTCTGAATAAAATTAGACATGCTAAAATTTTAGCAATTTACATTGGGCATCCGTTGGTGTAGCATAAAGTGATGTGTGTAAGCCCTGAAGTTAACTTTGTCAGTTATCTATTTCAAAATTTCCAGGTAGTCCGCTATGTAGAGCAGTCAGTAGAAACAAATACAGGAAATATATGTTGCAGTTACATACAGCCTTACTTAATTTTATAGGGTCAGAAATTTCAGTTAAACGTATGTTTGCGGGTATTTCTTTATTATGTTTTAATTTTTTTAATTAGCTTGGAGTGAGTAAAAAGGCTTCCATGTATAAAGGGAATGTCCATTTGTTTTTAGTTTATTTGCTAATTTAAGTATAACTGCTTTTTATTGACGATGAGATGATTTTATTCTCATATCTCTCATACCTGTAATATCAATTATAAAACATTTTGCTGCTTCTCAATAGCAAATATATAGTTTTCATCTCTTATATTTTTGTTTTATATAAAACTGTAGCTAATTATAGGACCAAAGTAGTGAAATCAACCTGACTTGAGGGATTAATGTTTTTTTTGACTTCGAAAATTTGTAATTCACTATCCTCTTCTTCTTATACATTTTTCATTTTTTTAAACATTTTATTCTGATTGCTGTTTTTAAATAGAGAATACAATTATTTCTTGAAGAATTCTGTAAGCTGCTTTATTAACGTTCACACGATCATGTTTCTATTTTATAGAATATATTTTAAAAATATTTTCTTTTAATTTAAGTACCATTTGTAACTTTGTATTGATTTAATTAGGAAGTATAGTCATATACTTTGATTTTTCTTAACTTCATGTCATGTTTTTCATTCTTTTTGACAGTTTCTGTTTTTTAAATAGAGTTTTTAAAGCAGTAAAATGTTAAATTTTCATAAAAATTTGGTTTAGATTTAAGATTATGCAAACTCTTTTGTTGTATAGGCTATTGATATTTCTACAGAAACTCATTTTCAAAAGTAATAAGGAAATAATTTCAGTTTTATATCTATAACATCCAAAACAATACATTAGATAATTTATTAAAGTTAGTTGAATAATATGTTCCTTAATAAAGTAATTTAAGTTCTTAGGCCTTTTTTACTATTATTTCAGAAAGAATTTGATAAAATAATTCCAATGACTCACCATTTTTAAAAGACCCTACAGCAAAATTCCTTAAATAAATAATGAAATGATATAATACAGGTATGAAGTTAATGTGCTTTCCTTGATTGTAAATATTTAAATTTGAAGTCCATTAGTTCATAATATATTTAAATGAGAAAACAAAAGTAGAAATTATGATAATAATTTTCATTTGTTTAGTCCTCATTCACGCTTTAATTGATTACATAAGATTGAATATATTCTATACTTTTAAAAATAGACTTATGAATGCATAAAATATTTATAAATGAGAAAACAAAAGCAGAAATTGTTATGATAATTTGTAACTGTTTGTTTCTATTTCATGCTGTAATCTATTACTTAGGATTAAGTACATTCTATACTTTTAAAAATATTTTGTTTGAAACGATGAAATTCGTTTAATTTCTATTTTTCTATTTAAAAAAGTAGCTTTTCAACTCTTTTAATTTAAATAAGCATTAATTTCATTATCTTCTATTACTTAAAAGTTCAAAAGCGGTGCCTATATTTTTCTAAATTGTTCGATTTCTATTCTTTCTACTACCTTTAAATAAGGTTCATTAATTATTCATTTCACTTTTGTTGCTTTTAGAAATATTAGAAATTATATAAAGCCTGAACTTTTTGAATTTCTTAAAATCAAAGATTGCATCTTATGAATGTGATGATGAAATAATAATTTTTCCTTTGTTTCTTAACTAAATACATTAAATTAATTAGCAGATATTAGAATTGTCTTTTCGATGAAATTTATTGCAGATAATTGGTCAACTCTAATTCCTTGATGACGAAATTAGTTGTATTCTGGCTGATTGTTGAGTGTTAGCCTTTCTGTCTCCTTAGTTGTTGGTCCCGGGTTCGAATCCCGATTCGGACCGAGATGTTCCATTCTCACTCTGTATTTCCTTGTCATTTCAGCTGAAATGACGAGTTAATATGCCCCTTCCTATAAATGGGTTTGTAGTGGAGTGACGTAGGTAGGGCTACTTGCCTGCGTGACTTAGCTCACAGGTGCCCAACGGGTGACGATAAATGAGTACCAGTTTCTGGCCTTCTTGGGATGAAAAGTAAGTCAAGCAGAGCCCGATTGATGCTGAAATTAGTTGTATTCTGGCTGATTGTTGAGTGTTAGCGTTTCTGTCTCCTAAGTTGTTGGTCCCGGGTTCGAATCCCGATTCGGACCGAGATGTTCCATTCTCACTCTGTATTTCCTTGTCATTTCAGCTGAAATGACGAGTTAATATGCCCCTTCCTATAAATGGGTTTGTAGTGGAGTGACGTAGGTAGGGCTACTTGCCTGCGTGACTTAGCTCACAGGTGCCTAACGGGTGACGATAAATGAGTACCAGTTCCTGGCCTTCTTGGGATAAAGGGTAATTCAAGCAGAGCCCGGTTTTAGAAAAAAATTACTTTGAATAAAATAAAAATTAATATTTTTGTATAAAAAACCCCATTTCTTAAAATTTATTATTTCAAATTTGTTACGATATTTATCTCTAATTATTGTTGTCATATAATTTTATGTGAGATTTTGAATATCCAAACTTTCCTAATATATGTGAGGTAATCAAAATTCATGGTCACATTTAATTTTTCATTTTTCCTTGTCTTCGCAGGAAGTTTTGAACATATTAAGGAATAATTTTCTTCTTAACAATTGGCACAAACATCTGTATCATCTAGCATTTCATATAACTTGCTTTTTATGAAGTTTAATATCTGCTTATTATTAGTTTTCTCATACTGACTTCCATACAGAAAGCTTCACTTTTAACATACACAATATAGGGATCAGCGCAAAATATTGTAATCATAATTTTGTTTTCATTAGGAAATATTCCAAACTAAAATTTTTGCAAAAATCCTTATATTTAATTGTATACTTTCAAACTTTTCTCAGTTTCACTTTGTGAAATAAAACTTCCGCAAAAGTTATATGGATAAGTGTAATAGATTAGTTTTTGCAATATCTCTGTCATATTTAATGAAAGATTTTCCCTATAAAATTCATTTTAGTATATGAATACTTATATTTATTTGTAGAATACACTTACAATAATATTGAAAGCAATATTTTTGTACTTAAAATACTCTGTTTTTCATTTTTGTTGCCTCCCACTGCTTTTTCTGGTTATGTGAATTATATTCCTTATACAATTTTATAGCACTTGATGGTCAAAGAAAAGTTAGAAAAAAATAGGTCTGATTTTCCTTAGGAAAATGTTTCGCCCATTGTTTCAGTTATATATAACATTCCTTTGTTTCAATTCAATTAATCAAATATTATTTAGTTTGAAATTTTTTCTTTTGTTTCCATTTTTACTTAAAAATGATTTATGAATAATAATGTATTACATCATATATTCGGTACATTTTATATGATTAACTAATCCTCTCTCTAAAAGTTAAATATAAATAATCCAAAGTATTGTGACTATCTATTATTTAACGCGTATATGAAATGGAATTTTATTAATTTTATTTTATACTTTTTTCAAGCTGATTAAAATGTGTGGAACAAATTATAAAAATGTATTTTTAACTGAAAAATCTTTAAAAAAAATTAACTTTTGACATTCAATCGAATTTTTTAAAAAAAGTCAATTTTTAAAGATTATCAATAACATATTATCGCTCATAAATGATAAATTCAAAAGTAAATAAAAACTGTTCAATTTATTTCTTCTGCATACAGTTATTACTGAGCCCCCGTGGCTTCGAGATTGCGCTTCGCGTACTCAAGACAAATGTCCGAGGCTCTGTCCTCGAGTTGGACAAGGTCGACTCAGCCTTTCATCCCTTCAGTCGGACGATTGAGTACCAAGCATGCTTAGGAACTAAACCTCTAATTTGATGTTAGGCTGATCGCCTAACCTAGACATATGCGTCGCAACCCGTGACCTAGAAAACAGATATGAGCACTATAGCTCTAGCAATTGTCTATCGGGACACAAGTTTAAGCTTTATGTTTATTATTGTATGATTTGTTCGACATAAATTATTATTATATAAGGTAATAAAGGAGACACAACTTTTTAGTTGTAATGAATTTTAAAAGTATACTTTAATGTAAAAATTCCAAGGAATTTGATTTTGTGAGAGATTTTATAAATTGTAAACTTCATGCGTGTTATTGATCCACGTATTTGAAATAAACTGTATTGACATAGAAATTAGAACACATCTTTCTAAAACCAAGAAATATCGCTTCATTCATTTTTTTGCAATTTGAGGTAAGTAAATTAGATTTATTGTTTTTAAGTTTGAAAAATTGGTGTACATTATTTTTAACAAAACTGAAAGCGATTCTTAATGTATAGAGAACTGAAAGGAAATCTCTCCGAAATCAATTTTTCGCTCCCTGTCTAAGTCAGAAGAAGAAGAATGCTGCGGACTCTGTGTCGGAAGGCAGGACAAAAGTTAAATGGAATATTCGTCTTGCAAAACCTACTTCCTTAAGAGGAATGGGAAATGAAAAGGGAATCGGATAGTATATTCATATAAGCGGCATGCGGACGGCTTTAGACCAGAATTCTTGAATTACTCCGCAGAAGATTTCGGTAATCTGATATTTTCGGAAAAATACCTGCTCTGTTGCAGCTTTCAAGGAGAACTATTTTCTGGAAATAACAATCCGTACTTGGAGACAGGAGATGATGCTTTTACTATGACTTAATTAACTACATAGAAGATCACTTCGAATAATTAAAAAAGCATCCTATATTTCATTAAAAATGTATTTAAAGGAAGATTTTGTAAACAAAATTTCTGAATTTATAGAATATATATATATTATATATATATATATATATATATATTATATATATATATATATATATATAATATATATATATATATATATATATATATATATATATATAATATATATATATATATATATATATATATATATATATATATATAATATATATATATATATATAATATATATATATATATATATATATATATATATATATATAATATATATATATATATATATATATATATATATATATATATAATATATATATATATATATATATATATATATATATATATATATATATATATATATAATATATATATATATATATATATATATATATATATATATATATATATATATATATAATATATATATATATATAATATATATATATATATATATATATATATATATATATATATATATATATATATATATATATATATATATATATATATATATATATATATATATATATATATATATATATATATATATATATATATATATATATATATATATATATATATATATATATATATATATATATATATATATATATATATATATATATATATATATATATATATATTATATATATATATATATATATATATATATATATATATATATATATATATATATATATATATATATATATATATATATATATATATATATATATATATATATATTATATATATATATATATATATATATATATATATATATATATATATATATATATATATATATATATATATATATATATATATATATATATATATATATATATATATATATATATATATATATATTATATATATATATTATATATATATATATATATTATATATATATATTATATATATATATATATATATTATATATATATATATATATATATATATATATATATATATATATATATATATATATATATATATATATATATATATATATATATATATATATATATATATAAATCAAAGATAGTTAAATGTGACCTTACATTATTGAATTAGAAACAACATTAAGAATATCTTATACAGTACAATGATTACAAACTAGTATTTGCAGTTACATAAATCATTTAGAACAACTTTACTTAAATAATGAATGACACGACGTACACTTATCCTAATTTCATTTAAAATAAGAAGGTAAATAAATTTAAATAAAACGTTTTTGCTTTATTTATACATAAAGTATCCATATGTTATTCTTACTTTATCATTTATTTTGCAACTCTTATAATAAATGCATCCGATCTAATTAATAATTCTATTAACGTTTGTCTGTGTTGCTTTAAACTGGCTTATTGTGTAAGTTTTATACAACCCCAAAAGGATCTGATTATTACATCATTATCTTTGTCTATATTTGGTTAATGTTAAATATATAACATTAATATATTCTTTTTTAAATTGGTTTTTATTGAATAAAAATTAATAACAGAAATAAAAAATCATTTTTTGTACATTACTTAATTTTTATATTGTGATGAATTTATATCTGCTTTTATGTATAATATATTAAATGTAATCACCTACCAATGGTGATCCTTATATTCATATTTAGGATCATACATACATACATACGTATGTACGTATGTACGTGTACGTGTGTGTACGTGTGTGTGTGTTTTTTTCATAAAAAAGCTTAAAATGTGGATTGTTGATCATTCAATTTTTATTTATAAATATTAAATTAAGAAATTCATAAATACTTATTATTAACATATATTTTTTCATTACAAATGTAGTATCAATCAAAGTAAAAAATAAATTACTATTATTTTATTTCTAAGAAATTCATTTAATTTTTAAATAAATTAATTATTCTTTTCTCATATATTAGAGGGAAATGAACTACTGTAACAGCAATGTTTGTTGCAAAATCAAATATATATATATATATATATATGATTTTCATTTCAAAATATATTTTAAAATAATGCCTAAATTTAAATAATATGACTAAAGGTATAAAATTCTCATTAAACTATCGAAATTTCAATGTCAAAAATTGCAGTAGATTTTGCTACTTTCTTCTGAGTTATTAATAATGAAATTTTAGGTTTTCTGTGTTACTTCATTAATATTTGAGTAAAAATTGTATTTAACATAAAAAATGATCATCAATTCTGTTGCGAAAAACGCTAATGGTAACAAATTTAAAGTGAAAAGTAAGTTTAAAAATTTTTATAAAGCAGATGCCAAGATAATTTTCTTTTTTAAATGAAATAAAAATAAATTGTTTTTATATAAAACTTAAAAGGAATGAATATGATTTTAAGCTTTTTATAATTCTAAATTTAAATTAATCATACTAGAAACATTTCTATGAAATATAATCTTATAACCACGTTACACCCATGTATTAATAACTCCCTCTACCTGATTTGAAAAAGCAATATTGAACAGATATCTTATTGTAATTTTATTTATTTTGATAAAATATAATTCAATTGTTATATATTTGCCATATTTTTTTAATATATACTTTTACAAAGGCATTAATTGCTATATATATGTATTATTATTTTACATTTGAATTTAAATTTGGTGAAAAATAATAATTAATTTTCCCGCAATAATTTAAAGTGTATTATAAACTTTGCCATTTTATTTTTAAGATAAATAAATTTGGAAGAGCATCAAAACTAGGAAAAGAATCCAAACAAAATCATGGAGCTCTAATGGGATGAACATTAATAATATCGTTTATTTTGAAAAGTAATTTCTTTTGCTTTTTAAGTAAAACGAGTGACTTAAGGGCAATTCAAAAAACACTTCGAATGAGTTGAATTTTTCATGCTGTATTTAAGAATTAAAAATGATGCAATACGAGAATTCCAGAAAACGTCTGCGTGAAAACGCACAGTAAGTATTCTACAGAGAATAAATGTACATTATGTCAAATATAATTCTATTCTTATGTAAAGCTCTTCTTTAACACTTTCTTGAATACCAGAAACACTTTCAGAGAGATAACACATTTTGTTTATAAGTAATAATAATAATAATTAAAAATTACGCAAAAAGTTATCAGAAAATGTTTACGTATAGGTACAAATTACAAAGATATTTGCAAAAAAATCTTAATTCTTTAGCCTCCGTGAGCTTGTATGAAATGAAACTGCATTTATTTTTTACTACTTATTCATTTTAACTCTGGTGGCAATACAACAAATAAAATGAAAAATATTGTTTTGTTGGTATGATACATTAGTACTTGCAAACAAGAAGACTAAAAAGGATTCTAAAGGAAAAGAGATTGTTCCGGATGAAAAGAAAATCATCTTAAGATAAAGGAATGAAGGTAAAACTCTTCGAGCAATTGGAAAATAGTTGGAAGGATTTATTCTTCTATCCAAAGAGTAATCAGTAATTACAATCATCGATATCTGTTATCTCAAAGCTTCATTTTAGTTGACCATCTAAGCTAACTTTTGGAGAAAAGATATGCATCCTGAAATGCATACGTTTAAATCCAAAGATTACTGCATCTCAAGTAGCACTTGATATTTGAGAATGGGTTAAAAAATTTCTTCATGAAGATTCTAAACGAAGAATTCTGAAAACACCTGACTATCACAGCCATGTAGTTCGTAGAAAGCAATGTATTTACACTGCCAATAAGGATTACTGTTTAAATTTTGTCAGTAAGTATGTCAATAAGCCTTCAGAGTTTTTTGAAAAAGTAATATTCTCTGATGAAAACAAGTTTTATATCTTTGGCATAAAAGGGCGTAAACTGGCGTCGAGAAGAAAAGGTACTGCTTTTAAGAAACAAAACTTTGTGTCTACAGTTAAGCAACGTGGAGTAGTTTGGGGGTGCATGGCAGCAAGTGGAGTGGATCGATTAACTTTTATAGACTCCACATTAGATCATTTGGGATATTTAAATATATTGAAAGAAAAGTTGAAGCAGAGTGCACTAGATATGAACCTTAGCGATGAATTTTGGTTTCAACAAGACAATGATCTAAAACTCACTGCCCACAAAGTTAAGCTTTGGCTGTTGTATAATATCAAATATCACGTGCATACATCTCCACAATCAGCAGACTTAAACCCCATCGACCATTTATGGGATTTATTGGAACGCAACAGTCTACAACATAACATAATATCGAAATATATGCTAACAAAGAGCAATTATGATAGAATGGAAAAATATTTCATCTGCAGAAAACGCCAACCTATGCTTAAAGCGATTGGAAGAGGTTCTTAGACATAAAGGTTTTCCAACCGGATATTAAAGTTTAATTGAAAGTCCATGGAAACTATTTTTTAAAGACTTTTCTCATCTGTGCGCAATCTTTTTCTGACTGCTATTTATGTAATTTTTAATTATTATTATTTTGAAACAATGCATGTTTTTTTTCTGAAATTGTTACTGATATTTAAGAAACTGTTAAAGAAAAACATATAAAAGTTGAATTAATGTTGACACGATAATGTACTTTTATTCTCTGTGGAATGTTAACTGAGCGTTTATGCGGCGACTTTTTCTGGCAAGTGTATATTGACAAAAAAATAATTTTTTTGACAAAACAATTGAAAAAAATTTAAACATGTTCATACTTATTTATATACAATGACAGACATATTTTCAAAAATATATAAGCATCCTAAAAATTTGCGAAAATTATAATTTTTTTCTACGAAATGGAGTTTTTATCTAAAATGAAGAAGCCTTTAAATAAATTCTGTAAAAGCAGTATTTATATTTTAATAGGATCAAGGACACAAATCTAGTATTTAACAAAAGGATAATCGTCTAAAATTATTAACAAATTCAATCAAGAGCATATTTGTCTATGAAAAGTAATTCAGTAGTACATTAAGAAAACTAAATTTTCATTTCTAACACCATGCACACTTAAACAGAGCATTTTTTGTCAGTGTACTTTATCGTTAGAACCATTTCTGTGGTGGTCAAACAGTTGGTGTCAATTGTTAATAATAAAACTGCAGTAATATTCATTGCTGATAGTAGCACTTTCTATCAATTATTTCCTGCCTTTGTACTTAGAACTGTTAATAATCATCAGCATTTTATCTCTTTGTTATCTCTAATTCAGTGTGATGACTAAGTTGCTAAAACATATCACTGTAAACTCTAACACTTACCGATTAGGAAGTCTCAACGTTTTCCTTAAAATAGTAATACTTATATGCATATTATTTTAAAATATTCGGAAATCTAACTATTTTGATTGAATTTATAAGGAGTAAAATATTACCATACTTTTCCTGAGATAAAACAACGAATATGCTATCAAATATACACTGGTGGACACCGTAAATGCAACAAATTGAAGGAAGCATGCAAGTAGCATGAAATTTACAACATGCATTAGCGGAGGTGAGATATGCAAATGATTAGAATTTCAGCGCAGATACACATCACGCACGTCTGTAGCACCACTTCAAATTTTAAGGAAGGATAGTGGCCTACCCAGATTTTGAATTATCTTTCAGGGAAATCAGTTATCATGTTGGCCAAAACCAAACAACTGTAATGCGGATATGTGATCGTCGAAGGAAGGAGGGTGCGAGGGATCGACGCGCGTTTTCGATCGCATACACCTCAGTGTACCACTTCACATGATGACAGGCAAAATGTGAGCATGGCAGTGACGGATCGCTCAGCCACATCATGAACCATACCACAACTTATTCAGTGTGTAATGCATCATCCAGTGCCTGCGCGTACCATTCGACGCAGTTTACTGCAGAGTGGTCAATCCGCAGACGTCTATTGCTTCGTCTACTCTTTAAAGAAGAACCACATACGTCTCCGCCGCCAATGGTGCGATGTATAATGACGTGGGGTAGAATAGAATAAAATTGTCTTTACTGACGAGTCACGCTTTTGTGTAAGGAGCATAAGTTAACAATCGTCCATTAAAAGACTCAAGCCATGTTTTTGGGCAGCAGCAAGAAATACTTAAAATCCTAACGAAAGACTGAAATTTGGGACGAAGCATTAAAAAATTAAAGAAATGAAATATTTAGGAATAATTGTCGATTGCAAATTGTCTTGGCTTCCTAACATCAGGCAACAAAAGGTAACTACTATCGCTATTGTAAACAGTCTAAGACGAATAACCAGTAGAAACTGGGGTGTAAATGCCAGAATTCTTAAAGTTTGGTATTACAGCATTATTGAAAGAATGATATGCCATGGATCAACAGTCTGGGCGGAACCAATGACAAGCAGAAAAGTCAGGCAGCTATCCAGTTTGCAGAGACACTTCCCCTTAACTGTCACTAGATGTTTCCACACGACTTCTAAGGCAGCATTAAACATTTCGGCAAGAGTCTTTCCATTACATTTAATGGTTCAACAAGAAGCTGCTATATCTAATATTCTCCAACATCAAGAAAAACCAAATTCCTAGATGATATTTATAACCCAGATGACTTATCACCATTTGAATTAAAAATTTACATTTTTTTTTTTCGTTTAAAAATTTGCGTGAAAATTATTTAGATTTGTTACTGCTCTACCTCAAGAAAGCGGGTATTGCAGACTCCAATTCTTTGTGACTGGAGAGTTGGTAAAACAGAAAAAATTCTACAAAAAATATTTTAAGTTGACTACATTTACTAAAATATAATTTTCATTGTTTATAAACTCACTTATATTATAATTCATAACTTTATATTTTTAAATTTTTATATCATTTAATTGAAATTTTATATTGTTTCACTTTCAAGAAACAGTTGTTTAATTTTGCAATTGCAAAAACTTTCCGATATTCAAATTGAATCACGCCTCTCTACCTAAAGTTTGTTAATTAGTTTAAATTATTTTTACAAAATAAATAGGATAGAATATAAGTTAGATTCATAGCTATTTAAAATCATTATTGCAAAAAGAAATTTAAGGAAAATGTTAATTTATAACTAATTTTTTTTAAAAAAAAATGCCATTATCAAACACTTGTACAAACGCATATCGTTTTTAAACTTTTTATACATAATTCATTGAATTTTGAAACTATGAATAACATTATAATATAAATTTTTCCTCATTGATGTTCCGCAAAATACATACCGATTGTAAATCTATAATGCAAAATAATTAATTTTTTATTTTACACAATTATTTTTAGCAATCTGTCTTCAACATCTTTCAGTTATTTATTCTTATTTTTGACGTTCTCATATTACATCAATGTAAAGTGAACCTTTGCATGGCAAAATCAACTTTAGCTGGATTTTTCTTTCAGACGAGAAATGAACTCAAGTGCAGAGGAAAATGAGATCCGCTCGTTTGATGCACGTTCTCAAGCTCAAAAGATGGAACACTTCAATCTCTTGCAACTGGAAAAAATTCGCCAAGTTGTGGCCCGAAATTACCCACCAGAAAATTGTGCCGTTCAATCATAATATAATTGAGCTTCAACATAAAGTACTTCTAGGAAAAAATGATTCTCTAAGATACTGATAATTTTTTTTCAATTAACGAAATTTGTTACAATAATATGTGATTGTTCCACAGATATAATCTAACGAAATAATGGAGTAAATATCAAATTGCAATGCAAAATCTTATTGAATTTATGCTTAAAAGTCATTTCTAGTTTGAAACATAATACAATTTTTCTTGTATAGAGAAACTATGCAATCATTGAGAAAGGAAAACTCACATTTGTGGCATTTTTTTACTCTTTTCATGCTCACTTTCCAAAACTTTTCTAAATATTAAATTTATTAAAAAAACAAGTCAAATTTTAATTTTAAAATTTCCATTTAATTACCAAACATTATGGAAATGCATATTACACAAAAAATATATAAAGTTTATGAAATTTTCTCTTTTCTCTTCCTTTTGTAAATATATATAGTTAAATTAATTTAACTATATACATATAGTTAAATTCATTTGTCTAAAACATAGCGTTGGAAAGGAATGGTTTAAAATGTAGGATTTTTTTAATGTTATGAAGGTGAATGCCCAACCTCTTAATCCAAACGTTCCCCAAAAAAAGACAAAGTTAATAACATAAAGTGAATATATGAGTACAAATGAGCTTATATGGCAGGTAACATTATTAAAAAAAAGACAATGTCAAAAAAAGACAAAAGACAAAAAAAGACAAAAGAGATGTCACCTAACTCTTGTGAGGAGCATAATAATCCTTATAATTTTTTATATCTCGTGATATTCATTTACTTATTTACTAAGTAAATGAATATCACGAGATATACAAATATTATAAGGATTATTATGCTCCTCACAAGAGTTAGGTGACATGATATTAAATATAAGAAGAATATTAGGTATTTACTTATATATATATATATATATATATATATATATATATATATATATATATATATATATATATATATATATATATATATATATATATATATATATATATATATATATATATATATATATATATATTATATATATATATATATATATATATATATATATATATATATATATATATATATATATATATATATATATATATATATATATATATATATATATATATATATATATATATATATATATAATATATATATATATATATATATATATATATATATATATATATATATATATATATATATATATATATATATATATATATATATATATATAAACGATGTGTTTTACATTGAAAAAATTATTATAATGTCGGAATAAAGCATTTACGTTTTCTTTACAATAAGCAGTTTAATAACTACGTTACAGAATTATCATAGAGCTTAGTTTTATGTATATAATTTTATCTATTTTATGTGATAACCAAGTTTGATTTAAATGTTTATTTTAAACTAAAAATACTAATTATGCATATTTGTAAATTTATTTCAGTTTCTTGTAATATATTTTTTGAAGTGCTATTTGTGTTATATATTGTTGGTTCATTTGTATGTCCATTGATTTCGTATTTTTATTTTACTTTTCTTTGGAATACACTGACATGAAATTGTGACCTTTTTTATATGCTTTTGCAGGAAATTTATACTTTGAGATCATCAATAATCAATGATAACTTTCTGTTTCACATTTTTATTACTCCTAAATAAGGAAATTGTTTAATTACATGGTGTATTACATATATATATAATAAATAAAATTCAATTCTCAAAATTTAAAGACTAACTCGATCCAAATAGAATACAATATAATAGATACAAACGAAAAAATACAGACACCATGAGCTTCACCTGAAAAATTTACATTGGTGGTGCAAATGTGTGTTTTTTTTTTGTTTATTTATGTATGAGACAGATGCTAAAATTTATATCGTTTCACTACAAAAATAAAAGTTTGGTAAAGCAATCAAATAATTATACCTATGTAGAAATGTAAATGCCGTAACTGAATATAACAACGAATCATATTGTTGCAGAAGCCTGGTTGGGAAGGAAATTTTCCTCATCACGAGAAGGTAATGAGTTCTATTCCCGACCCAAACAAAGATCCCTCAGATTCACTAATGGCTAAGGACCATGAAAAAAATTTGGTAGTCGCAATGTCCTCCGTGTGAAGTGACAACTCTGACAGTGTCAGAATAAGTATTCTGCTTGAGAAATGACCCTTAACTCTTTCCTGATGACGATGGCACACATCTACTGAGTGCTCTTCCGCATCATTATCCTGAATTCTGATCCTTGAAGATCCGAAGGGTCTAATTATTTAGTTCATTCGGAAAGATCAAATTACTTAAGTCGGCAGGTATTAGGTTATTAAAATAACAGTGCTGTTTTACAAAGAATTGAAACTTATATAAAATAATATTGTAATGAGAAAGTTTAAGTATTAATTGATAAATTAGTGATAAAATAATATTAAAAAGAACTAAAGATGGTAACCATAGAATGTAATCAATGTAATTTTACAAACTAAGCCCACACACTCAGTTCATCTTACAAGCTTCTTATAAAAACTTAAAGCCTTATTATGGAATAAATATAATACATGAAAAAAAAACAATATATAAATATAGGACAACATTATATAACAGAGTGATATATAGATGTGTGTTTTCTTTTGTTATATTATTATAATAATAACCAAAAATATGTATTTTCTCGCCAATTCATAGAAAACTAGGTTTTTATACATATAATAAAAAATTTTCAGTTGCAATGTATTCAACTACAATTTCTTTATCAATCCAATTTTTTAGGTACTTAATTTAGAAATCTTCTTAATAATTTTGATAAGTTTAAATCTATTCAATACTAACAGTAGAAAACATATTTAAAATTTTTATTTTAGGCATTCGATATTTATAATATTCTGTTAAACAGTTAGCAATTCACAATGAAAATAGCCTTTTTTAAATAAATTTTAAAAATATTAATATCTTGAAAATTGATGTCTGTAAGAACGTAAGACTGTTAATTCCATTAAAGAACTTCTAAGATATTTTATAATCACTCCTACGCATAAATTGTCTAATTATATTTTATTTACAAAAATATTTATAACATGAACTTCTAAATTCAAAAGTTTATAAAACAATAAATTATTGTAATGCAATTATTTGTATAAAAAATACTAGCTCTTACACACACACAAAATTAAACTGCAATTTTAACATTCCTTACATTATCATTAATCCAAAATTGCATGAAACACCTGTTAAATTTCTCTTCACTACTTGTTTTTGACTCTCACAAGAATATTTTTTTTAACTTTTTGTCTAAATGGTCTTATATATAAAAAATAACAGCAGGAATATAAATAATAATAAGTTCATATATATATATATATATATATATATATATATATATATATATATATATATATATATATATATATATATATATATATATATATATATATATATATATATATATATATATATATATATATATATATATATATATATATATATATATATATATATATATATATATATACATATATATACATATATATATATGTATATATACATATATATATATATATATATATATATATATATATATATATATATATATATATATATATATATATATATATATATATATATATATATATATATATATATATATATATATATATATATATACATATATATATATATATGTATATATATATATATATATATATATATATATATATATATATATATATATATATATATATATATATATATATATATATATATATATATATATATATATATATATATATATATATATATGAATTCAATTCCCTGTAAATAATATAAATGGAAATATTCCAAAAGGTTATATAGTAATAATAATAATATAATATATAGTAATAATTATATAGTAATAATAGTAATTCTGTCATCAATACTAGCTTTAACTGACGAATGAAGGAGGTTCCATAAGATTTTTAAATTTTCGTTTTGCGATTAATTTATATTTACATTATTATGAAAATTCTTTTACTCAAAAACACCATTAGCTTTCAGATATATAAGTAATTTCATTGAATAACTTTCCAAATTTTTATAACAGCACTTAAGATATTTACCCTGCCAATTTAATTAAAACTTGCATTAATAGTTTTATAGTTCTAATTTTTTAAATGTTTTATTGATTTTAAATCCATAACTAATTTTACTGACGTCTCTCATAAAGCAAATGAATTTAGTTTTGAATTTGGTATATTATTACGTAGGAATTCAATTTTTATTAAAGTGGGCAAATTTTATAATATTTGCAACAATCTAAAAAGAAATCAGACAATACACCTCTCTCTCTCTCTCTCAATGATATTTCAATAAATTTCATTACATATGATGTAGCAAGTATCTCTGCATACATGAAAAGAGAAGAGTATGGAATAGTTATCAAACTACAGAAGGATAGCAAGCCGCAACCTTGAAAAGAATAACTAGTGGATGCACTAAGTCATGTTATATAATATCCAGCTCTTAGAATTTTCATCTTTCAGCACTACAAGAGGAGGAACCATCTAAGCCTCGAAACCGGGTATTCATAAATTAGTAGCATGGACCAATCAGAAGACACCTATAAGCATGACCTATCACTTTACATGAAGGACACTGCGACCATGACATGTTTAATACTCCCCAGCCCCCATTATAGAACGCGACAGTTCTTCGATTGGTTTAAGATTCGAACTCCCTACAACAAAAAAAACCTCTAACCAACCCGGCCAAATTTGTGAAATATACTAATTACCTTTCGGTTAGCTTCCAATTATAAATTCATTAAAAATTTACTTAAATATTTCAATTTTTTGTTATTTAAAATTAAACTACGAATTATTTAAAATTTTCAATATTAAATTCGTAAAATTCATTTTTATTTGTGAAATTATTTAAATCTTTCTTGTCCAGTATATTTTTGGAGATTGCACTTTTGTATATATGTAGTTTTATACTTTCTTTTTGTCATCTCTTTACCTATTTAAATTATTTTCAACTTTACTATTTGTATGGTTTTGTGGTGTCAACATTCAAAATATAATGAATGACGTCTTTAAACATCATTCAATAAAGAAAAAACTTCGGAAACAATCAGTACATAATTCAATTAAAATGTTTAATGCCTTCTGTCTGATAAATAGAAATTGATTCTGTCATGAAGCTAAGAAAATATCCTCAAATTAAAAAATGTGTGTGATTATTCCTTCAAATAGCAGAATAATCCATCTACTTCAGAAGCTTTTCTGTTTGAATCGGGAAAAATGTGCTTTTAAATTAATACTTGTTCCATAATTTTTTTATTTAATCTCAACAAAACTCATACGTATTTTTTGGAGTTAACATAATTAGTTTATACTTAGTCCAATGGAAAGATTTGTATAGTTTAATTTTGTAAAAGAAACTGATTCTCCAATTTCTTAATTTAATTAAAAATTTCGTCTGTGAATTCATTGTCAGTAAAAAAACTAGGTGAATAAATACTAGTGTTATAAAAACTTGAAAGGTAAAGTGATATTTCTGATTTATTTTCAAAATTTACCTGCTTATACAAATCACAAATGTTTTCAATCATAAGTACTTGAAACCGATGGAAAAAGTGATTTAAAATGTTATATAAATCAATTTATACGTTACACTGCAAAATTAAATACGATGTATATTAACACGAATAACTTATCAGTTTGTTAAAATTGTATTCACCTTAAATGTAATGTGAAATTATATTGTAAAATTTGCTTGTAATATGACTTAGAAATATATACCAAAATAAAATTAAAATGAACACTAACTAAGGGATACCAATATTTTCTTGAGCACAATTTATGCACGTTAAGAACTTGATATTTAAATAAACTTAGAAACTTAACAGTTGTCAATAATTGATAAATAATTAAAATTTTACTATTAGAAAATTTTTGGCAAAAGAAATTAAAGAGAATAAAAATTAATTTTTGCGTTATTTATTTATTTTTATTTTGCATTAAATGTTTTCTAAATCTTAGTTAATATTTAGAGTGGTTTTTTTATAAAGAATATCTGAAGTAATTCGATTTAATATATTAATATCTGAAATATTATAGAAAAGAAAATATTTAAAGTGCATTGTAAAAAACGTAAATTTCTAATTAAATAAAACAGCATTTTTCTACTTAAAATGAAATTTGATAAACTAAAGTAATTTTCAACAAATTGCTTTAGTAAAAATTTAATTTTTACAAACAATTCTATTTCCAAAAGTTACATTTACTATATTAATTACAAAAATATTTTTATTTTTCATACGGAATACCAATATGGAATGTCCATCTCTTTAAAATTTTTGCATAAAGTAATTTCAAAGTTTTTGGTCTCAGCTTAAATATTCTGCAGTACAAAAGTTCAAATGAAATTAAGTAGACACATTTTTTAAATATCTGTTCTTAAGCTAATTGGTATAAATTAAATGAAAAAATATATGTCTAATGAAAGAAAATAATCCACCCACAGTAAGATATATTTTTCTTGGACTAAAGCACCTTTCTGACGATACAACTTTCATCAGTCTTCAATTGAAAGGACTTTTAACCTGTGAGAAATGTTTTCTGAAATGTCAAGTTTTCCTAGTAGTATTGCACGAATCATAAGTTAACTGCATGATGAGGAACTTTTGTATCTTCTCTATATTTGCTGGTACTCCATCGCATGCTAAGAACTTTGTAAAATGTGAAGTATTCATCTCTTCCCACCGACTAAAAATAATGCATACTTGATAAAAATACATGCGCTAATTATTTACTAAAGTCAAGTACAGATATGGATTTATAAAATCAACAGATATGTGTTTACTAGAACAACTGAAGCTCAATGCGCTGTACTTACACAATATATATTGTAAAATATCTTATCTCACACTATGAATGCAAGGTAAAATATAATATCTATAATTACACCTTTCTTTTAAGCAGGAGTATTTATGAAGGTCATTAAATCTTTATATTTCGAATAAAATGCTGCTACAGTAGAGCATATTTTTAATGCTTAGGTTGAGGATAACTCTACTACCCATTAAAAGGAATTATTTACGATCACTGAGACTCTGAAAGCATGTAGAAAAAATCAAATTCCAGGCCTAGTTTACAAGATTCATATATAAAAAATATTGATCTTGATTTGTTTATTTGGAAAAAATCAACCATAATATAGACTTAAGTACCTAATACAATACCTTTGTATGCAAATTGTTAATTTCTCTTGTATTTATAAGTAATTTTGTAACCATAAATGTATCTGGAACTGTAACTATACATGTTTTGTATTTGGAAATATTTTATGAAATCCTTGTGTTTTTCAGATGTAAATTTGTAATATTTTAGTGAACTAATGGCAAAGAGTTGTTTCCAAGATCTTGGAAGTGCAGTATCACTTCTGAAACATTACACAAGGGAAAAACTTTATTTTTATACTTAATATTGTACATAGGAAAATGTGAAAATGCATATGTAAATAAAAAATAGAAAATAAATTATATTAAAAATTTGTCATCGTGTTTTTAAATAAACTTATATTATTATAAAAACACATTTTGTTTCTATTTATTCATTATCTTATTTGAAATATTATGAATTGTTAATCTTTAAGCATGTGCAAAATATCATTTTTCTAAAAAAAAGAAATAGTATAGTTTAATAAATTATTTTGAAGCAAAGTAGTACGCATCCTAAGACAATTATAAGGAATTTGGTAAAACTTTACCATCGGGTACCCCTTGAGCTTTTGACAATTTTTTAGAACTAAGATGTGAATAACGAGATGGCCGCTGGAGCTACACAAAGGTTAAATTATATAGCCAAAATACCAGGGCTACCAGAAATTATATTTGATCGTCAAGATTTATCGCCAATTAAGAGGTACCCTATTCTACACCGAACAAGTGTTTTCAAGTTGATTAGCCGGTAGGACCCTCTGCCCTAGATTAAAAATCGTCGCGTATGGGAAATGATTATTGTTGTTGTTGTTACTTATGAAACTTGGAGAAGCCAAGCTCGCTATGTCATTGGCTATACGAAATTAAGTCAGTGGGATGCAGCTTTCATTTAACCAGAGCTCCACGAGGTTTGGTTTGGTTTGGTTTGTTTGTCGCTCAACGGTCATTTTTTGCACACGAGGGCTAATTAGACCGGGACTTACGGCTTAAAGTGGATTCCGAACCACTACAAACATCCATGCCCAAGGTGGGATTCGAACCCACGAACTGTTGAACCGAAGGCAAGAGCGCTAACCATTCAGCTGCCAGCTCGGCCGAGTTCCACGAAGGGGATAGTATGACTTTGCTCTAAACTCCTCCGATTGAAGTCACTACCAGAGGATCCACTCCCTCAATTTCGGCATTGATCTAGAGGGGGAGGAAATTTTCTCCAGACCATTACACCCATGGTAACTGCTCAACGACCGACCACAAAACTTTCTATTCCCCAGATTTAACGAGCACGTATACCGCATGTACTCTGTGGATCTTTGAAGGCATTGGGAATGGATCCAAATCCTTAAGGGTGTAAGGACTAGGCTACTACTACCCATGCGATATGGGCACACTGTGAAATCATTAGGAAACACAATCAATAATCAAAATAATATATTTAGTAACAGTGAGTAAAAATATAACTAAGCTTTAAATGATGGGAATATTAAATAATTTAGGTGTCTAGAACAGTTTAATGCCATTCAAAATAGATAAACTTTCTTCTGTATGAAAGAGGAATCACATGAAAACAAGCCAAGACAAAGTGTGATAATTTCTAATACTTTTTATTTTCTCAATTCCAATATCTTACGATATTTTGTGGATATACATATGCTTGATGATCAACAAAATTATAACAATGACTTACAATGATCCGAACTTTCAGTGGGAAAAATTTATAGGCAACGTAACAGAACTTCCTAGTGAAGTTATCAAACATTTATGAAAGTGTAAGGTTAATGTTCAACCAGTAGTATTTCTTCGATATTAACTGTCATTTTTTTTATTTTGCGAAAAAGTTTCGACGGTATGTATCAGGTATTACAAACTTTAAAAAATAGATACCCGTTCTTATCAAATTTAGCCCCTTTTCAAATATCTCGCAATCTTGTTCAGCTCATATACGGTTTTTTAAAATCAGAATGGTAAAAAAACATTGGTATATTTTTATATAATAAAACAGCATTCCTAAGCCATGTTAAACAATAATACAGCATTCTTCCTTTTTGACACTGTATTACTGACACACGTGATTTTTAATATTTGATAGTGAACTTAATTATAAAATAATAATTACAGGATTAATAATTGCTCACATGAATTTTTAAGTAATGGAGTCAGTTCATCACCAGAAGGTGCTCCTGCATTTCATATTTGTCCTATGACAGTTACCAAATATAGTCTGTTTACATATTAAAATTGTGCATATTCATATTTGAATTTCGCATATGTGCCCTATTAAGTTTTATACAGCAACTTGATAGCAATGCGTTTTTAGTTTTTACAATGGCACATTTAATAATAAGACCGTTGATTATTCTTGCGTTTTCAAATTCCTTTTGTTTAAATAAGCTGAATAATCTTTCGCAAATAACGAGAAAAAGGAAGATTTTAATAAAAAGAAAAAAAGAGGAAATTTATTGTGGCAACAGAAATTTGTCGTCAGAATTGTGTTATGTGAAATGATAGAAGAGATAAGACAATATTTTATCATCACCAGTTGCCAAACTGTTTGTTAAAATAATCCCGTTGTTCAAATTTAATCGTGGTAAAATCATAGGAGAGCCCACACCTTTGGCGACAAACTGTAAAAAAGCGCTAAGCCAGAACAAATTTCTAGAAATAATTAGGTTTACCATACCCAATGTATTGAATTTGGGTTACCAATAATGGTGCAAGCCATAATTATCAACAAAAATCCTTCACATCAAGGGTGAGAGCTTTTCTAGGATACAACCCTTTAGTCACCATTTTACTTAAATAATACAGAGTAATGTTTTAAAAAAAATTAATAAATTGACTAAAAGGCTTATCAATAATTGGAGGCAAAATGGATACAATTTGTAGACGAATGGACAAAAGGGTGAAATATATAAATATCGGAGCAAAACTGGTTGTAACCAGTTATGTTCAAATTTTAATGCAGTTTAAGCGACGGAAGCAGTAAAAAAACAAAAATTGATGGCAGTAGTCGACCTGTGATTTTGACGACATATCGAGTGAGTCAATTGTAACAGAGAATTTTTGTAAAATACAATTTTCTTATATGACAATATACTCACATCACTAATTTTTGAATTCATATATAAAGCTTTAATTTTTACTTCAACTGCTTAAGCAATGTATATAAATCATATTATTTACAAGTTTCCACAGGATGATTAAATTTGAAACAATGTATACAAAATAAAAATAAAATATCATAAAGTTAAAAGTCATTAATACAGTTAGTAGAAATTGATGAATTTTTAATGAAGTGGTAATGGTCATTTTGCTTTTCTGTGAACTCATATCGGGTGTTAGGCAATACAAACATTGCTTATATAGCTACAATATAAAAAGTTCTTGTGTCCTGAAATTTGCTTAAAAACAAAATACATCCCTTTTCATTTTTCTATTATTTTTTTTATATTATAAATGCCATATTTTTATTTTGTAATGGCTACAGGCCAAATATTATTTTATTCGCAGTAAAAACTCACCTCAATAAACTCTTTTGATTAAAGAAAATTTTACATATGATAAGATATTGAACTAGTTTTTGTGTATAAACTAATGTTATTTCTCAAATGAAATTTTAAAAAATTACACCAAATATTTTACAGTTAAAGCTATACATTAAAATAAAAATTAAAATTATTTTTAAGATAGCTCAATTTAAATTTTTGTGTAATTAATATGTAAGCAGTATTCCTTGATTACCCAAAAAAATGCGTTTTTTTAAATTTTGTATAATCACTATAATCAGTTAATATATATAGTCGTACATAATGCTGATAAAGTCACTTAACATTCAAACAAATGAAGTATACTTCATTAGACACCTTTCGAAGATATAGTCCCCCGTAGACATGTTTCAGAATCAATAAGTTCAATTCTAAGGAAACGTCCTTGATAAACTTGCCCTATATTATGAATTTGCCTATTTTTTATATTGTAGATTTGGTAAAAGGTCATTAAATAAATAATATATAAAATTATCATGATTATCTAAATTTATAAATGAAATTTCTTTAGGGCAAACTTGTAAGCATTATTAAGTTCAATTGAAAAACATCTTCAATTTCAACTGCGATTAAATCACCCAATATTCCTTAACTTCTATAATAACAAGCCAAAAAAAAAATTAATTCATTTATATTCAATTCCTTTTTTAAAGAAAATGCAATATTTTAGAAGTATAATGAAAATATTGAATCCTGTATGCATCTTGTAGAAATCCTTTTTATCCCCTGCATTTTGACTTCAAATATATTGAAAATATACATTAAACAAAATTAACATTTCTGTAGGAATCAGAAACTTTGATAAAAGTGACTTTTATTTTAAAGTCCTTTTACAGACGAGGGAAGTTTGTGATACGGTTCTAAGAAGGTCATAGAAAAATGCATTTGCATTTATATTAGAAATCAATGCTTATTTCTTTTTAGTGCTGATAAAAGTGAAATGCAGCAAAAGATAATGACGAAGAACGAAGTCATAGAATAGTAATCTTCGAATGATTGATGAAAATGCAAATAACAAGTGAGATTCACTCCTTAAGAAAAATATCACGACGATTCTTAGAAAAAAAAATAAAAGAAAAGGTGATTCTCATCTAGATAAGAATGTTATTTGTTGGACCCGTAGAAATCATTGAACTTATTGTTAAAGAAGAACTTTATGTTAATCACACTGGGCGGCACATTTGAAGTATCTTCTCTCTTGGAATAGTTATGAAATTTTTAATAACAAGCTCAGTATTCATAAATTGTCAAAACCAAAAATAATAAAGGTTTTACAATTTCAAAATCAAAGTAACGTACCTATTATATTTTTACATTTTTCACTAAATTATTTTAAAAGCGAAGTATCTTAAGTTCCGGATTATACCCCATTCACTGTGATCTTTTTAAATCAATTTAAAATTAAATCTAATTTAACATTATAATTTGATTTAACTTTATAATTTCATTGAACTATCATTGAATAAATATTATTCAACTTAAACATCACGCTGAGAAAAAAGACACTCGAAACTGATTTAAAAAATATTACTTTGCTTCAAAACCTTATTTACTGTTGATTGATATTATAAGTTATGCCATAATAAGCAGCAAAACCTAGTGGTGAGACGCGATTGCTTTTCACAGTGTACAGTGTGCCCCTAAAGTCCTTTGCCACCCTCCGAACTTCAGAACGACTTCTTCTTCTTCTTCTTAAAATTGGGTTTGTATGTCATTGGGAACCTCTGCTTTTATCAGCATTTTGTACCATTAACTCCAAACCCAATGTTTCCTAGTTCCAGTGGCTCGGGTCACCCACTTTACTAATAAAGTCCGATAACCCTTTAATGGAGTCTAGGTGTAACTCTCTAGTATGGATGAAGCCTAAAGAAGTTAATCTAGGGAGGGCAAGAGCCTCAATTTCGTAAATGACATGCTCTGCCGTTTCCTCTTGCATATGACATTTCCAGCAGATAAGGTCTTGCTGAAACAGTCCCATCTGGTCAGAAAGTCAGTCATGCTAGGAATAGCTTCCTGACTTTCACCAGAAGAAGATGGTTTGGAGGTCATTTCTACCTCAAGTGAAGGATTCATTGCTGCCCCTTTACAAGATTGCCTCTGAGTTCCCTTGTCTTTTTCAGCAAGGTCTACTTTAGAGTCTTCACCTGCAAATGCAGAAAGCTTTGTTACTTCTTGTGTCTTTTCAGCCACAAGATAACAATTAAAAAGCTCAGGTAATATAAGTCCACCCAGCATTGCCTGAGTTACTGGGCAAGGCAAATTACTCTAGAAGTTCGCCAAGCAACTAGAGGCTCTGTTAAGACACCAATACCGCGGTGCCAATTAGCCCTAGGCACGGATCGCATAACACCAGGGTTTACGGGAGCTGGTTCGCGGCCTCTGATTCTATATTCAAGGCTATCCTGTCATTTCTACAGGACATTCGGCTATCCACTACTTGCCAACGCGCCTGGTGGCTGCTCAAGCCCCAGGAAGGTACACGGTTCCAGGTTCTGGTTCCAGGTTCAGAATGACTTATTCGAAACGACTGAATTCATTCATAAAAGTTGCGTCTGACTATAATATTCAGGAGAGCTATGCTCTCCTGAATAAAACCATCAAAGGCTCCAAGCATCGGGAAACTGCGAAATTAGCATTACTATCTCAAAAACATAATCATAAAGGGAAAAATTTAATTTACAAAGCCAAAAGCATGGTGACAATACGTGTTTTTAATGGAGCAACTAAACTGAGAATTGAAGTCATGTTGTTGTATACAAAGCAGAAATGTTTCTTGATAGATCATTGTCAAAGATCGCAAGTTTATCATTGCTCGCACCAGTAGAGGTGTTCTCATCCATGATTAGTTAAAAACAATAAAACTTATTTAGATACTAATAGTCTAAGCAATTACAAACGACTCTGAATTATTGGTTCAGATGCTTTTCATTTTCACACACGTACATCTATTCAAAGGTATTTTGTGAAGAATCTATAGGATAACTTATTGCAATGCTGGAAAAATAAACTGGAATAATATTAGATTTCCACAAGTGATTTAATAATGGAAGAAACCAATGTACAGTAAGCATCCATCTCTTCATTCCTCACATTCTGCAGACAGTTAAGAAACCACGATGAACATGACCAGTAATACTGCCGCTATAAAAATGATATTTTTGCCAGACAATAATTTGATCTCCTTCAAGTTAAATATGAGTCGATAGAGATCACAGTTAAACATGAGAGGTGTGCGTAATTGTGTGCATGCGTATTTGTGTAAGATATTTTGAAAAAGGTTTATGTTTTCAAGGGTTTCTTACCTATAAGGCTTTCAAAGTTATTATTTTTTAAAAGCATTCCTGATAAATAAGTTTTAAAATATTCTTATGATAAAAATTAAAAAAATAAGCTAGTTATGCGTTTTTATTCAAAAACCTATAGTAACGCTGCTTTTAGTTAAAAACTCAATTTTAGCTTCTTTATTTTAAAGAATAGTTCCCATTTTGAATCAAAGATTGTAACTTAAGGGATTATTTTTATATAAAATTCATATATTAACAATGATAATTTTATATTTCTAAGGAAAAATATAAATGTTAGGTTTGAAAATTAGATTGTTTCGTATAAATTATTATCAATAATTTATTTTACTGTGTTTACTACATACAATAACTATAATCTATTATTCATCAAATTATAAACTTGTTCTAAAAAGAATTCCAATACAATTCATATAATTTTCAGTAAATTGAGTGGATATAATTTTCAGTAAAGTGATTGAACAATAAAACAATATCAATTATTCTTTACTGACATTTTTTAGAATATTGCTTAATACGCTTCACAAGAAATGGTTTTTATCTATTTGAAGTTTATCATTTAAAATCACATTTTACTTGCTTTTTATAAGTGTTACATACTCAAAAAATTAAAATGGTTAAAAAAATTTAAAGAATAAGTTAATATTTATTACTAATATAAAAAATATAACCGGCGATAAAAACATGTCTCAACTATTATGAAATTTAATAATTAATAGTAAGGAAAGTAAATTTAATTAAGGCGTCCTTATATTATTAATTGCTTACGATTACTAATTATTTATCTATTCTATGCTCTTATATTTATAAATTTTCAGTGAATAAAAATTAATTACATATATATGGGAGAGAGGGAGGTGATGGTGACAGGGAATTTTTAAGCCCCATTTTTGAAAAATTTGCATCTTTTCACACGAAAAACTGAAACAGTACTTGATTGATATCTTCATTTTTTTGCCCATAAAAACATTTTGGGTACAAAAACAAGTAAAAATTAGAGGGCAATAAGTCCAGAAATATTGTGTATGGGACAGAAATTACCAGCATAGTTCCGCAATTTTTTGACTTACTCTATTCTTGGTTTCTTTCTTGTACTACTTTTTCGTGAAACACCACCGGTCCCTTTTCTTGGACAGCTCTCTTTAAATTACCCAGTTGCTAATAATCCTTTTTCCGAATTCAAATTTTTGTTCCATTTCCAATGCTGATAATATATTGGTCAGCAAATGTCCCACCTTATGCACAATATCCTCTTATTCAGAGTCAAATTTGTTTTGCAGCTGGAAGGCCAATGTTTTCCGCACAATATGCCCTTTCCCTTACGCTTGTTTTCGGAGGTAATTCACTTTTCATCCCCAATTATCATCCAGTTCAAAAAGCCACTCGAATATGTTCCGAGCAAGCAGATGTAGGAACGTAATTGCTCTATCATCAAGATTTTTCTGACAAAACTCATGCAGAACCCATTTTTGATACTTCTACACCAATCCCCTCTTTTGAATATAGTCCGAAATAGTTTGCTGTGTTGAATTAAGATTTCTGCGATCTCCACTGTTGTCACAAAAAGCTTTAACATGTTTTTGAAACTTGCTTCAATATGTTTTTAACATCATCATAAGTAAATGGACAGACGTTTCCGGTATACCTAATGCGTACACACACAAATATATATATATATATATATATATATATATATATATATATATATATATATATATATATATATATATATATATATATATACTCGAACTTCTTTTCGTCTTCTACATACGAAGGTCCTTACAAAAGTTTTGTTATACAGTTTTATTTATTGAATTATTACGAAGTCATTTTAATCACATTCAATATACTTTTCCATGTATTGAAATCAACCATTAACCAGCTTTTTCATGTTTCAACAAGGAGTGAAGTCCACTTGTTGTCCCAACCCCTTAGAAGGTTCTCGTTACTATAAAATCGTTCTTTTAGCTTCATTTGTTCCATGCTGAAACAATGCAAAGACGCAGAGAGCAAGTTCTGGATATTAAGATTAATTACAAGAAGTTTCACTCCAGTGGGAGTTCATTTCGTAGTCAAGTATGACACAGCGAGCTAGAACAACGTTATGGTCGAACACCCAGTTTTCTATCTCGAATTAGGGTGCAGGTTTTCTTTCCACTGTATAAGACAAGTATTGTTAACTATACCACTTAGCTCTGATTGTCATTTGAGTTCCCAAAACAACACGCTCTTCAATTTCACTCTATTTCAAATATATAGCAATCCTTTTCTTAACACTAATCATACTAACACTTATTAGATACCTAGTTTACCATAGCGGGTCAAATGACCCGAAATTTACGTTTCCTACTTTTATGTATGAAATATGGATGTTGGAAAGGAAATAAAAATATAATGATAGTAAAATATGTATTATAATTATATGAAATAGTATTTTTACAATTTCTATTTCAAACGCAAAAAATAAGAGTTGTTTTTATACATCACATTTTCTACACATAAGTGTTTCCGTCGCACATTTCCCGCAAACAAATTTTTTACAACTGGAGCAAATTTTATTAGTTTTATTATCTTTGCAGTATCCTATTTGACACCTCTTACGTTTATTAGAATCTGTAACAGGGTTAGGCAACGATCGTTTAGTATTTGCTTTTATTTTGGTTGTTCACGGGCAACTCGAAAATCGTCGGCAACTTCTACTGCTAGCTTGAGTAAAAAATCTTGTCTCGAGATATTATCTCCTGTCGTTTGCTTGTATAAAATCCAGGCATTTATACCAGCTAAATCAAGGATATTGAAAAAAACTTGGAGTGGTCATCTGCAAGACTTAGACTTTGTAGTAAATTTCCTCGCCATTTGATCGGTCATGTCTACACCAAATTGTCTACAACCAATATTCACAATATTTTCCTCTTCATTGTCAGTATCTGTAGATTCAGACTCATTTTCGCTTGTAACCAATATATCTTCGTTTTTAGAAAATTCATCTTTACCGATTTCCGAAAACTCTTCTCCAATATAATTTATATCTTCTAAGAATTTGGACTGTCTCGTTCGTTTCGACATTTTATGGGTAAATAGTTACCTGTATCACTAATAAAGCTATCAAAATAAAATAAAAACTGTGTACTAAACTTTTCTTTTTTTGCTACCTTTTTTACACAAAAATCTAGTTTCAACCTAAAATTTTTATATTTTCTTGAATTATTCTCAGCTATTTTGATTGAACTACTTTACGTAACAGTTTTTGCATACATTTGCAGTTTACTGAATACAATAAGATAAGCAATATGTATTGATAAGCTTATAAAACAAAAAAATGTTCTCCGGGTCAAATGACCCGATGTGGTAGACAACGGTATACGACAGTTATTACTCAAAATAAACAAAACAAAAAATTATAAAAATAGTATAAGAACAGTAGACTTAATTAGTCAGAAAAAGTCAGTAAGTTAAATTTGGAGAAGTAATAAGATAATACGTGCATTATCAATGCAAAAGTTCAAAATGGGTCATTTGACCCGTTATGGTATGATTAGTGTTAAAGGAGCGAAATTTTCTGACATCTAAGGTGTATCTTCATCAATAAACAAACAAGCATTGTTTTGAGCTTTGGTTGGCACATCGTAATAGTACAGTCAAGTTTCGTCGCGATACTGTTCGCATACAGAATTTGTCCCTTTTCATTTTACACCAAGTCACATGAGAAGTTATTTTATATTACTTCAACTGTCACAATGCTCTTCACATACATTATTTGTTGGAACTAAAACAGTTGAGCACTGAAAATATATAAACATTCCATTGAATGAATAATTATTTTGAATTCAATCATTGTTCTGTTACCATTTTTTTCCCATTTTACAATTTTAAAACTGTGAGAATAGACCTATAATTTAACACAATCAAAAGAATTTAATTAACAATAAAAGTAACTTTTGAAATGTATGTTTTGAAAATTTTAAAAATTAAATAAATGATAACTATTGAAATATACATGAAATATGAACACAGTTCTTTAACTTACTTACATTAAAGGAACCAGGATGAATAGGTTTTTCTATTCTCTTTTCCACTTGATTTGGATCAGGAAGAACAGCGTTTTGTGGAACAAGATATTTCCACTCGGATTAATCTGACAAACATTGCTTCAGCTTCTATCTTAAAATGAAGAGTGCTTGTTTATCTTTAAAAAATTGTCAGTAGGGCAGTTTAACTGGTTTAGAGATTCTTCATGATTCGCCGAGTCATGAATAAGCATTCTTTCTCGATAACTATCAGTATAAAATAATTTTATAGGATTGAGTGATTCCCCAAATGTTTCTTGCAATTTTCAAAAGTTTTGATGTAAGATAATATCCTATTTTGGGGATTTAAATGAGAAGACAAGCCCAACATTTTGTCAAAATTTATGTCTTGAATTTTAACAATGTCTTTTCTTTCATTGGATAGTACAATCTGCAGCCCTATTTTCAATTTGCAATCAGAAGAAATATATTTTTCTATCTACATAGGTTTTGAAAGGATCTGGAGCATTAGATATCACTTTTTCTAATTTTGCTTCACTTGTTGCAGCGATTATGAATCTGTAAAAACTTGATAGGAGATTCCACTTTTTATGTCAATGTTTTCCAATTAGTCCCCAATTATATTTGAGAGGCACATCTGCCACCAAGTTCCACAGAATGGGACTTCTGTATGAAGCTGGAGCACAACCAACCTCTTATTTTCCTTTTGTCACATCTTTGTTTGTTAAAAAAAGATGCTTCTCTGTCCATAAGGTTGTGCTTTATCAGTTCGCCGATATTTGCGGGACACTGCGTAATATTTAAGATGTTTTTAATTATGACGTGTTAAACTATATCAAACGTATCTTTCATATGAACAGTTATAGTTGTTGTATGCAATTCTTTGGCTCTTTTTATCTAATGTTTTCATACAAGAATTATAACAGTACATTTAATTTGATTAAGCCCGGTTTGTTTTGTTTTTGCTCAACGGTTAATTTTTACACGAAAGAGCTAATTAGATGAGGACATTTTGCTAAAAGTGGATTCCAAGCCACTACCAATGTTCATACCCATGGGAAAATTCCAACATGCGAACTGTTGAAACAAAGGCAAGATCGCTAACCTTCCTTCGGTCAGCTCGGTGTGTGGAAACTTGGAGTTTTGACTACTTAAATATGCAAATCTCTCGAAAAAAATTCCTTTCATAAGGAATCCTCCAACTTTTCCAAGGATATTTATAAAAATTAGAAGGGATATTGGTTGATATGATTATATCTTATTGTATTTTTATCCTCATTATAAAACAATATAATAATACTATGTTTTAAGCATTTGGGGAAGTACTACAAAAAGAGACACTTCGTGTAAAATGTATGAATATGGTTTAAAAGGTGACTGTGGATAACCTGAAAGACAGTGTTATTAATTTCATTGTGCCCTGATGCATTTTCGGCAGAAATTTTATGGGGATAAAAGAGATTTCCTGTTTGCTAAATAGAGGAGGAAAGTTAGTGGGGAATAATCACACCAAGTTGTTTGGCTCAGATGCTCAGTTAGTCTTTCTGACTACGCTATTAATGACAAAGATAAATATTTGTCCATTAATAGCACTTCAAATATTTATCAATGAGATTTACTTTTAAATTTATTTATAAATTCCAATTTCTGTCGAATACCTGTAATCCATGTAAAACATGAAAAAAAATTTTTTTAACTAGATAAATTTATAACTTGATAAATTTAAAAATAAAATACTTAAATAAGAATTATGAGAACTGTGGCGATTCTGCTTGTATTCCACCCTGTTTCAAATGTCTAATTGAGAATATGTATTCTACATATAGTATGCCAAATACCAGTTTTGCTAAATAGTGATGACATCATTAAATCATAAGAAAAAGTGTTAAGACAGAAAATCTGTTACTAATGAAAAGTGATAAATAACAGTATTAAACAAATTAAAGAATGAAATTTTTATTTACTACTTTCTAAATTTATAATGATACAAAGTAACGTTTAATAACATTGAAATTTGAGCAGTAAAAATTTACCTATACACAAATCCATATATAATAGTTTTGAAATTATTGCTTTATAGTTTTAAATATAAAATGTGTTTAAATTGAAACTAGATCATTTTTAATATGGTAAAATATTTCAAACGAAAAAAATATCAAATTAATCCGCTTACATTATCAATTTCTTAAAGGTAAAACTTTACTCAAAATATATATATTTTTAAAAATCTTGCCAAATATTCTTATTACTGACTTAATTTTGTAAATTATTTAAAATTTTAGAGATGAAATTAAAGAATATTTCTGTAAGCTAGGGTTTTTTGTTATATATTTTTATAAAAGTATTTATTTCATAGCAACTTAATACCATTCTTGTCTTACATACATATTGTAAAACATTAATAAAATATGTTTCACTAAACTGGAGATAAAACTTCTGTAAGGACTGAGACAAATTTTACTATAATTTCTAAATATTCAATATATTTAAGCAGTTTTTTTTAAATTAAAATTATTAACTTAGATTAAAATGGATTTATTTAGCAATTAAAGTTATGGTTTCTATAATATCCAAAAATGGTCTATATTTCAGGTATAGGTATAAAATGCACTCTTTGATACCATCCTCATGAATTTATTAAAAAATCAGATTCAAAATTGAATTTCAAATTATTTGCTGAAAATGATTAAAATATACAGAGTTCTGAGTTGAATGACTGAAATTGAACTATTTGACACGCTGAATACATTTCATAAGGTGTAATTCTGAATTAATTTTTTTCATATATGACATCATTTCAGGCAATTTACTTTTAAAATAGGAGAGAGCTTCTTTATATAAGTACATATTTTATACAATAATACTCCCTCATATACTTCCAAGCAAAAGTTAAATATGTTTAAAGTAACTGAAAGTAGATGAGTAATGAACTAAAGTAAATGAGTTCAAAAATTTGGTTGAGTCCTTCAAAGTCCAACTGAGATTTCAAAATTATACATATTTTATAATGTAAATGTTTGTAAATTTAAAAAATGTATGATTCCATGTTTGCTTAATATATTTTATTTTTTATTTATTAAAATACGGATAAACGATCGTTATATTTCATCGTGTATTTTATTCATCAATTTTCTTTTTAGTTTTATTGAAATGATTTCTTAAAATATTTTTATATTTTAAATCAATCATGGATAAAAAATATATTATAAGAAATAATTTTATTCCACAGAATACTTCATACATATTCGTCCCTTCCTTACTGTAACTTCAAAGTAGTTTAACTACTTCATCAAATCAGTGATAACAAATATCAATTAATTTTTTTTTTCTTATTATTTAGCCATTATTTGATTAGCATAAAATTTATGGTAATGGTAATACTTAAGTCTATATGCACTTAATAAGTCTACAGTAAATTAAACTGACAAAATTTTTGTTTTTATGGCTAGTTAATAAATACTTAGTGCTATACTTAATAATTTAATATTAATAAACAATAATTAGTATATTACATGATAAAAATTTAAATTAATTTATAAATAACTAAGAAATATTATTAGTAACGAAATTTAAAAATGCTATTGGAATTACCAAATAACTAATTTATCACAAGGAACTAAAATTTCAGCCAGAAATTATACAAAAGATAAAATGCAAATTTTCGTAATTATTTCCTTTTACAACTGTAACACTATAAACATCTCAGAATAACGTATTCAAGTTCATTTTTTCTGTTAAAACCTAAATAATTAAGTAAACTTTGGATTGACTATATTTAATTTACCACTCAAAACAATTTGTTTTTACACTTCTTAAAACGTTATTTCCTATTATATCTCTGTCTTGCTGATTGGTTGAGTTATGAAAATCAAAGTGAAATCTCCTTATTTCAAAGTGGAATTCCTTCAATTTTTTAAAAGCGTATTCACACTAAAATTGACATCTGTAAGGAAATATTTTAGAGACTTTGTGCACTGAGAAAAATTTGATCTTTATGCAACGTCTCTTGACACGCAATAAAATGGTTGTTTTTCTGTGGATGTGGGATTTAACACAAATTTGAGAGGAATATCTTAGGGAACTAAATATTTCTTGTGAAAAATATCGATAACTGCATTTTTTTCGAAGGAAATAATTCCCATCTTATTCGAATGTTAATACACGTAAGATAACTTATCGAGCAATATATATGTTCTTACAAAATACTTCTACGAAACAAGACTTTTGATATATCCCGAGTAAAAATTTCTGGCATTCTCTAGGTAACGGTAGAAACTAGACAACTGAGTATCTAGAACAAATTTTATTAGGATTACCTCGTGTAAATATTTTATTTAGAAATGTTTAGTAATGCATATTTTTGTTAGTGTAATTTCCTTAAGAGCAAAATGTATTTCATATAGAGATGTTCTTTCTGTCGACAATTTTGGTATAAATAGTTTTACAGATCATACTTTATATGAAGCAACTGAGTATCATGTAATGATGTAGTAAATGATGAATACATCATTTCAGCAATGCATGTAATAATGTGGAGTTAGAAAAACACATTGCATTCAGATTAATCTTAAAAATTATGTTCTAAGTAATTGCACGGAAATTAATACATTATTTTTTAAGCATTATAAGCTGAAATCTTAGTGTTTTCTAAGTTTTTATGTCTACCACAAATTTTTGTATCTATACACAATAAACAACTTTTCATGGTTTTAATGTTACTTCCATCGTAAATTTATTTTAAATAGAAAATTTTGAAGTACGCAAAAGCTTGCTAAATATCGAATATTCGTTTTTTTTTTATATTCAAATTGCAAAATTATTTTCGGAAATAAATTAATATTTATACTGAATATAAAATCATCATCTCTTTTGTTTGGTTTAATTTCCAGGAAGAAATTCCCTACGAAAGAAAATTCAAAAGGAAAAATCGGAGTAATAGCCAAAGTTTTTTAGTACACAATTTTATCCTGAAGGCATTAAATAAAATAATTAACTAAAGGTTTTAAAATTATGCAAGTTTAAATCCAGTTTTCTTTTAACTTTCATGTGCTACTCAAACCTAGATTAACTCAATTTTAACTAATACATTTTGCTTACTTAGATTCTAATAAATATTTCTGCCATAACAATAATTGTATTGAATTTTAAGCATAGTTTTATCATGTATGTAAAATCTGTTGATTGATACCTAATAGAAATAAGACTAATAAATCTCATTTTTTTTATGAGATGACTTAAATTATCCAGTAAATATTAAATTTCATTAATTACATGATTTTAAAATTTTTTGTTTAATTACTTTTATAGTATGTCTAAACAATCACATCTTTTAAATTTTATAGATTTGAGTACTTATGAATATGTACTACAAAAAATATTTAAATTTATATAAATTTTCGTTAGCATTTAATTCCATACTTTTTAGAAATTGATACATTTCTCAATAAATTATGGTTTCATCAAAGACATTTGTTATTAATCTCAGAAAATCAATCAATTAAAATGACTAAGATGTAAAAAAGAAATGCAAATTTACGTATTATCATAAACTTTTATTACCAATGATTGTTATACATACAAATTTGTTAAAGAGATTCAGGCACATGATGTATTCCCAGTGACAACACTTACAAACACGAAATATAATAATTACAATTAACACAGTAAAAAAACTACAAAATTATTACATTAAAAAATAAATCAATAACATTCACAATGCAGTGTGTAAATAAATAAAGTTTTTAATCACGTTCTTAAAAATAAATACAAATTATAAAAGTTTTGGCATATTTGATGCATACAAAATGAAGCAAATTAGCAAATGTGCAAAGAATAATCACTATTTTGTGATATTACATACAATTGCATTCTTAGCTGTCGAAATTAGTGCATTCTATTGAAAATATATCAGCTTTATACTACATAATACACAAGTCAAGAGAAATATTCATAAAATAAATATATATCCAAACTGCATTTGAATAAATAATTCAAAATCATTTAAATACAATAAACCTCTCATTTGAAGACAATGACAGATGAACTTCAGTATGCAGTATCTTTTCAAAGTATTAAAATCCTCCCCCAGGTCATTAAAAATATAATTTTCAAAATACAACTCACAGCATTCAGGTCATTAATTTTACATTTACCAAATATACTGAAGCTACTAATACAATTTAAATGTCAGAAATTCATAAATTAAACTATCAAACATTAATTTCAAGACGTATATAATTGAAACATATTTTCGCCCCAAGTGTCCCCTTAAATGAATACACAAGTCTCAACATAAAATAAAACTCTTAATATCGAAACATCTCCTGCATCGATATCACAGTAAATGCACTTGATATTTACAGAAGATTAATATGCTCACATAGGAAAAATGCTCTTTTGCAAAAGAATTGAGGCAGCAACTCTTTTGCGATCGTGAGGAAATATAGTATGCAAAACTTTTTTCACCAAACATGCAAATGATCAAAGTTTTCATTGAAACTTACGAGAAATTCAATTGTAGAGCGTATTTCTAGTGTGCAATTCACAAAGTATAACACCAGTAACAGAGGCAGAAAATCCATTTTTTTACTGCCATTGTAATTTCGCACAAAGAATCAACAAATGCTTCCATTACGACGATATCGAAGGCCTTACAAACAACTAAACGAATTGAAACGTGGTCGCATTGTAGGTTTGCATGAAGCTGAGTTGTCATTCCGAGCAATAGGCCGCCACCTGCAGCTTATAGACACTGTTGTTAATAAATGTTAACCATAAATACGAAGCAAGATAGGATGACTGTTCACCAGGCCCAAACTATTCAGGTGCAAAACCATCCCAATGGTATCATTGTCGACTTTTCAACGCACTATAGCCTTTTCGGTAACCCCTGAAGTTGGGTTATAAAAAAGGCACTTTAAAAGCACGTGGTAAAGGCTTTTAAAGCGCTTGTGAACAATTTTACTTCTTTCCAACTATTCCTTATATACCCCTCTGTTACACTCTCGTCATTGTGACGTACTATCGGCGCCATCTGTGGTTTCTTATAATTTGCATATGAATGTGATAATCCTACATGTGAAATTTTTATTTTAGAGATCAATTTCTGTGTGATTCTGAGTTATCCTTAATTTATGGAGATGAGTGTATTACAATGAGAAGGTAGATCTAGGTTGACACATAACACACCAAGTGTAAATAGTGATATGCTCACGCGCGCGAGAAAGAGATACATCTCCTAACCAAGGTAGATTGTGTAAACTAAATCCCCGTCTAATACTCGGTAGCTGTCTCATCTAAATTTGAACCATTGGCGTGCCACGAATCTCCAGCATTTGCGACACATCAAAAGCATGGCAATTGATATTGCTTATTTAAGCGAAGCCTTCATTTTCAACAACTAAATCATTGTATTTCCTTAAGAATGCAAGATTATCCAATCTGAGGACCTGAAATCGGCCATTAAAGTCAAAAGTAACTTTGTTCTTAATCTGATCATTTCATCTGGTGAAATAATTGTCATAAAATTTTAAGTAACAAAGACTTTGCTTGTACATTCAATTTACAGCACTCTAGAAAAAGAAATCTAGGCTATCTTGGAATCTCTTGTAAGCCTGCCTTCAAGCTATTCTCAAGAAACATGAATTATCTTTGGAGATCTGAATGATAAGTCTTAAGATGGAAGTCCAAGACGTACAGATCATAGTTGCGATGCACTACTTGAATTTAATTTATTTAAAGACATGATATTTATTCATCGAAAATGATGCCAGCAGCCTCATCACCTTCTTCAATACCTTCGGCATAGTTTGATCAATCTATTTATTAAAAAGTTGTCCTGGCCAACGATGAGATAAGAAAGTGGAGGATGAGAGATGTACAGCCAACGATCACAACCTCATAACTTGCGAGTTTGGAATCGACAAATAAATGGCATAATTGGAGGAGGAATTCCAAAACATTTCATTGGGAAAACTGCAATTAATCTTCCGAGAAAATGAAAAGTTTCCCATTGATCAGGAAAAAGATATTGAAGAGACTGTTAATGACATTGAAAGTAAAATTTTTGAACTCTGTCTACACCAAAAGAGGAAGTCCAAGCAGTCATCAAATTCTAGTAACTGGTGAATGAAAGATCTCATGATGGAGAGAAGCAAAGTTCAAGATTTAAGAATATTAGAAAAAAAAACTGATCAGGAACTTAGGAAAAGGAAAAAGCAAGCCTTCAAATTAGCAGCATCGAAATACCAGAAGCAAGTCCTAGATATTAGGCAACGAGAGTTCAGATAACTCCTGCGAAACGTTACGAATGTTAGTGTATTTGGCAACCATTATAACGAGAAAATCCACAGACCACCTATTACAAACCTAGTTAAATTAGGTAATTATGACTATGCTTTGCACTCAATTGAATCTATCAACGGCGTCTTGAAGTTCCACATACAGCTCATTCAGTGACGAATGATTTCCGATTCCTCCCTCCCAACCAACCTGAATTCTCAGTTCAAGAAGTCTAAGAAGTGATTAGGGACACGAAGAACAAGACTTTTGCATAAAATGACATCTATTTGGATGATTATGAACTGTTCCAAACCAACACAGAATGTTTTCTGGAAATCCTGAGTAAATATCTATCACAAAGAACATATCCAAGTTGCTGGAAAATTGCCAAGGTGATTCCGTTCCATGGGCAGGTAAAGACAAATCTCTCCACCATCTGCCAGTATGGGGAAAGATCTTGGATAAGATTGTCATGTGGAGACTACTTTCACTTCATTTACCATGACTACCTCAACAAGCATCCATTTTTATTTTTTCAGGATTAAGAGCACCAGTGACGCACTCAGAGAACTAGTGAACAGAACTAAACAAAAAGAAACTTTGTCATGACTAATTTCCCAAGAATGCCTTGCCTTTAATGGCGCAAGCGGGATGATATCTTGCACCTTCTCAGGAAATTAAAAACTCCATCCAATACTTGCTAGATGTTCAGGTGCTTCCTTGCGGATAAATACTACCATAATGATAACGGAAGTCACAAGTATTCTATAATATTCTACTTCCATAGGGTTCTAGTCTTGACCCTTTCCTGTAGCTCCTTTTTACCAATGAGTTTCTGAACCAAAAATCTGGCCAACCCGCCCACTGAAAAGCATAAGCAGACGACATAGCACTTCTTTTGTCCGCTAAGTACTAGTTATCAAACTTGCCATCAAGTCACTCAAGCCGAGTGAGGATTGGATCAGAGAATTCAGACTGACACTGAAAATACATTTTAGGTTCACACAAACAGATCACTAGGAGACCAGAGATCTCTCCATTACTGAGAACTGGATCTCCTACAGTGATGAGCTAAAGTATCTTAGACTCATTTTGGACAACAAGATGTCAAAGATGGCCCACCTAAAGGACGTAAAGGATGAAGTGTAGTCTCCAAAATAAGCTGGCAAGAATCTCTCGCGTCACCAGGGGACTAAAAACAAATCCTTAAGCTCATAGATAGCAGTGTGATCGAGAGCATATTATACGGATATCAGATTTAATATTCCATTATAGCTAGAATCAACGCAAAGCTTATTCAAGTGCAAAGTATCGGACTCCTGAAAGTTACCAAGGCATACCGTAAGAAAACGATGGACACCCTACTAGTTTTGGCAGGAGCTCCACTCATTTTCCTGAATGCAAAAACTATCAAACCATTATCTGCTCTTTTTTAACCTAATCAGGAATAGAATTCGAAATGCAGAGTAACTGAATTCACAACTGGGAAGTCACGGTAAATTTTAACTAACGTTTCATGTATTACCAACATTCTTTTGTTATAGAAACGCTTGCATATTCAAAACAAAAAGTATTTCATTAAAACGAACAATATTATTTTATGGTTTTGCCATAGAGAGAAACGTCTTCTAAATGCTGATTGGGAAGTCTATTCATTAAAACTAATATTTAAATAAGAATATAATACTATATTTTAATGTAGTAGAGAATTTTCATTCACTTTTTTGTTCTGAAAAAGTCCCTTTCAAAATACAGAAGTCAACAGAACCATCAAAAATGATTGCTCAAATGATAATAGTTTATATTACTTGAAGGAATTTGGGGAAAATTGCATTCATAAATAGACGTTTAGCATATTTAAATCTTAAATCAATTTTAAGAATTATTACACAAGTCTATTTCAAGAAACTTAACTTTAAAGAAGTCTTATGTGCTGTAAGTTACGCTTCATATCCGGCAAGTTTTGGTAAGATACATTATTTTTTAGTCAAAATATAAAAATTAAACATTGACACATTTGAAACTTTTACAAAATAAGCGGTTTGTTTTAAAGAGCACATATAATTTTTCAAATAAGCTGTGCAGGAGGAATTTAAATTTTTATGTTATTTTACTTTTATAATTAGGATCTAGAGTGTGTGTTTAAGTTGATTTCAACTTTCCCCGAGAAGTGTATCACGGATGTACATCGCAACTTCCGCAATACAATCCAAATAAGTGCGCGCATGAAATTTATAAAGCTTCTTGGCTCAGTTAAACCAGAATGTTTTAAATGAAACTAAAAAACGGAATCATAATACAATTTTTGAATACATATTTAAATATTGGGTATTAAAGTGATTATAATGATTAAATTTTGTAAACATTTGGGAATAGAACTCATTTTATATTTGTTATTCTATTTCAGGTGATATTGTAAAAAGTTGTTTTTTTTTAATTATTTTCCTGATGGCTAATTTCTGAGTATATTTAAGTAAAATTTTACAATTATTTGCACATCATTAATTCGTATATTTAATATTAACCAAAATTTGCCGAATGTTCATAATTACATTTCCAAACTGAAGTCTGATTTTACGAATATATTTTCTATTTTTACGAATATATTTCACGAATATATTTTCCAATTTATTTAAGAGTATTATTTCCATGACATTTGTCATATTATTGAAACAAACCTTTGTTTATTTTTGTCAAGGCTAAGTTTTTAGCATTAATTCTTTATTTTGCAAATATTTTTCACTCAAGGTTTAGATTAGCGCTTTTTATGCTCTCGCATCTCACCTAATACATAACCTTAATCTAACCTGGTTATTGTGTAAGTACATTTAATAGAGCTCAAAGCCCCTGTACTGCAACGGAATCGTGTGCTTCCACTTTGTTTATTGAATTTACTGTATCCCCAGATAAAAATGTCCTCAAGGATGCCCGAGATACACGGCTCTGCTCTATTGTGACACACTGGCTATATTCCTAATTACTTATTAGTACACAAACTGATTCTCTCTCCGGAACAGCCTATTTGCACGCATGGATTTCAGTGTGTGCGCTTGAGTGTTTTCGGGCTTCCATCTTTTTGACCAATAATTACGGCCCCTTGTCTACGAAAGCAATTTGCGAAGTAGATGCTAAAATGCATTACAGCGGCCTTCATCCATTGTTCTCCGATTGCATAGTGTCAAACGGCATTTACTATATCTCATTCTAAATCGTTTTGCGTGTACAAAATCAGATCTCACTTATAGATCAACTGAAAACTGATCCATGTGATTATTCTTAAAAATTTCTTTTGTCACAAAATCTTTACTTGCTGAACTCTTTTCATTTGATATTCTGCAAATTTCGAATTAGCATGTGGCGAAAAACGAAAACATAATACCCTCGAAATTAAAAAACATTACATTTAGAAAAATCAAAACATAGTAAAAATATTGTTTCTTTGAAGGAGGCACTGGGGAAATAAAAGAGGGGAGTGATTTCATTTCTCAAATCCCAAGGATTGATCATAGATCAAATTTTATCAAAAGAATTATCGAACCACAATTTTTTTTGAACAAGAATCTTCACAGGTCACAATGTAACACTTAAAACAATTACATCACTCGTAAGCAACTTTACAGAGAATTCAAATTCGGTATTATTAATTTTAAATTACAAACTTAGTATCAAAAGTTCAAAAAGGAAACATAGTTGGTTAGCTTTATGATCTTAAATTAATCAAAAAAATATCCATGTACTTTTTATTCCATTAAAAATATCTGTTCTCAGTTCAATCACGGATAAATATTGATAAGAAAATAAAAAATAATTTATATTTATAAGCACAAACTATTACATTGATATTTAACTTTTTTGTAATGCAAATTTAATAACATACATTAATTTCTTCAAACTTAACTTTTATCGTAAAATATTAAATATATCGTTTAAATATTAAGGATGTCAACAATTAAATATGTCGACTTTTTGGTTAGAAAAACATTTACTTCTAGAGTTCTTTAAAGTAGACTAAATAAAATTTTCAAATTAAAATCGCAAGGATTTTAAATCCTCATAAAACCTATTTTTCCATGTGTGTATTAATAATATTAGATTTTTTCAAAATGATTATGTTTAGATTATGACAATAGTTATCAATTATTTCAATTTAGGAATGCTTTAAATTATATATTATAAAATAGCTGAACTTGGCCGCAATATATCATTTGATGGAGCAGATGCAAACTAACATCAGAATTCTTGATTGTAGCTATATGGTCATCTTTCAAGCAAGGAAGTTAATTGATCATTAAGTGGATCTTCCGATCCTACAAACAGACTTTAGATGGGTATTGAACCTATAAGCTTATAAAGTGGATATTTTCCATTTGATTGGAAGATAGACACGATAATATTGGATTCATTCTGAAAATTTCAATGGAATTACAAACATCTTAAGAATTCTTTATGTCCTTTGATATGCTTTTGTTTCTATATACTTAAAATAACAATAATTGTTAAAGTGAGTACATCATAATTTAAATATCAACTTTAAAATGAAAAAGATTTTCCTTTACATTGTTAAAATAAATGCTAAACAGAAGTTCATAACACAAGACCACATATTTAAATTTTTCAAGCTTTAACGAGCGTATATGTATATTTGATTTAAAAACCTATTAACTTTGACCAAATTTGCAGCTCTAACACCCACGAGGACTTATTCAGAATGTTAATAATAGCTTATTTAAAGCTTAATAATCTGCCTATTGCATTTCTAAGGTTTATAAAAAAAATTTTCATTAAAATTTGCTATTAAACTTCAGTAATAAAAAATTTACAATGAACATTTCCAAAATGTTTGTTCTGAGGAACGTTTGCTCCAAAAATTTTTATTTCAAAATTTAAGCTTGCAAACGACAATAGTCTGCTTATGTGACATTTTATCTTCTGATTTTGCAAATATTGAAATATATAAGGTAATTGCAAAAAATATTTAAAAGTAATGCATGTCGTTAAATTACTTTAATTCTCTTTCTTAAGTTATCATAAAATTTTTCATTTTAAACATGAGCTAAGAAAAGCCTATATACCAAAACATTTCCCTTTAGAATATATATTCTACCATTTAATTAAAAATATCTATGTGTGAGACTACTGTGTGTATGTCTTTATATGTTGTATGTATCATGTGTTAAATAATGTTAAAGATATTAAAATGTGTTCCTGAATGCCATGGCAAAAGGAGTTTAAAACGGGATTGCCAAATTTTGTATTCATTCATTTTATATTAATATCACATATCGGGCCCGTTTTTAAATTTTTATAAGATGACTGAAATACTTCAATTAATACAAATTTGGAATCCGCTTTAAACATCAACATAAATACTTTTGTATTGAATGATAAAATATAAAAACAACTCATCTTCCTCTATTTCAGCTTATGGTTTTCACAATTTGAAATTTCACAGTTGCATTCTACAAAACATTTCAATTCAAAGTTTCTGTAAAACGATCCAGGAAATATTTTATAATACTTTAGATGTTTTTATTTTGCTTTTGTAAATAACATGCGATTTTCTTAATTACTTGAAATTCAATTTCAATATTTTATAGTTTTAGTTTAATTTTGTGTGTGTGTGAATCAATATTATCACATAAACATGCATACTGTCATTTTTTTCTCATATCAACTTGATCATGGTTCAGTTTGTAGTTCACTAGTCTTTTTACATTAGAGAACCGGGAGCAGCAATTAAAAAATGGATTCGATTAACTACAAACACCCAACCTAGGTAGAATTCAAATCCAGGAATTCAGCCTAAGACCAGGTTGCTAAAGCAGTTTCAATTTATTTTTGAAAAGTAGTATTTTTCCCCACACAAATGCACCTATAGCAGCTTTTTTTGATAGTAAAGAATATTCTTTACAATAACAGGGCCATCTTTTAAAATAACGCAAGCCAAAAAGTTTACTAACATTCCTTAAATTATCAGGTAAATATATAATTTCCATATCTTTGGTATTTTAATTAAGTACCCAAGACACTATCGAAACAATTTGCATGCTCACAGGATTTCAATTTAATGCGTGAACTACGTTATTCAATTATCTATTTTGAAATATTTCTCAAAATTTAGCTTGACCCTTTAATCAAATGTTAAATCCTAACTATTCCCTCATTTAAAGATAAATTACATTCAATAGAGATTTAGTTTGACATTTTTCTACTTAATTTAATTATTTCGTTTTTTGTAGTCACGTCTCGTCTCGAAAATAGATTTTCCAATAAATCTTTAATTATAGAGATATCTGAGTTCTCAATTCTGAAAGGGGTTACTTATTATAAATACAAATCTAAAGTATACAATAAATAAAATATTTACCTACGAGTAGTCGATGTATAACTATAAAAACAGCTAAACTTGTGAGAATTTTACTAGCACTGAAACAAAAATCATGTTTTGTGTTGTATGGGGTCATATCAGCGGCGAAAAATCAACGCTTCGGACTTCCACGAAAAACTTACCAACTAGTCAACTGTTTTTACCAAACGTAGCACCACATGGCATCCGCTACTGCGGTGCCTCATCAGGATGCTCATTGGTGCCAGTAACCCGAAAGTCTATTCCTCGTTCATTGGATTTCACTGCACGTTTCCACAATAGAAAGAACTGTTTCTTATTCGATCTGTGGTTGATTGATTTTGATTGATTGTCTTTTTTCTGGCGCAAAATCCAAAAAGGACATACTGCGCCGAGCGAAAGGTTAAAAAATTTTTGAAATCAGAATAAAATATACATTATAAAATTGGCAAACAAGTTTATTGCAGTAAAAGATTTTAAATTTGAATCTTATTAAAAAAATTTTTTGGAGTAAAGAGAATGCGTTATAAGCAGTGCAAAATTCTGATAGTCCTTAAGAAAGCAAAGAGATTTGGATGAGGTATTTCCCCAATCAAGTCCAGTAAATTTAAAACAGTGTTGTGGAAAAAGGTAAGACGAAGATGGTTAAAATTTGGACATTCAATTAAGATATGATATATAGTTAAAACTATTTTGCAACTCAAACACAGAGGTGCAGGTTCCTTAAATAAAATGTAACTATGTGTCAAACGAGTATGACCGATTTGAAGTCTGGATAAAATAACGTCAGCACGTCTGTATGATATATTACTCCAGTTCCGAATGTGAGGTTTAACATGGAAAAGTTTATTTGTTACTTGCGTATTCCAAGAGTTCTGCCAAATAGAATGCGTATGTACAGAGATTGAATGTTTGATATCTGTATAAGGGATTGCTTGGTCTATAGGGTCTTTACCTTCTTTAGCAGCTAAGTCTGCTAATTCATTGCCAGTAATACCGACATGACTAGGTATCCAGCAAAACAATATTTCGAAACCACTACGAGACATTTCATTTAACAAAACTAAGATTTTATTAATCAGGGGATGAAAATGTTGAGAAAAATTAAGCTGTTTCATAATGCTCATACTGTCAGTATAAATGCAGAATTTGCGGCTGCGAGAGCACTTGATTATGTTAAGAGCTTTCAAAATGGCAACAATTTCAGCAGTGTAAATAGAACAGACTGACGAAAGACAATAGCTATAGATATTAGTGCCGTAAACTATGCCACAGCCGACGTGTCTTTCTGTTTTTGATCCATCAGTAAAGACTGGGAAGTAATCATGAAATTGATTCCGATGAATACCATAAATTTGTTTGAAAATTATGGGATCAGTATGTTCTTTGCTAAACAGAGAAAAATTGTTTAGACAGCATATTTGTGGAAAATCCCATGGGGGAATACTATTGTAGTCAGCAATCTCGACTGGAGTTAAATGAAGATTAGCTTCCTCTATAAGAGGTTGAATCCTTATATAAAAGGGAGGAGTGCAAGAAGGGCGAGCGTTAAAAAGTCTCTTTAACGTAGAGTCAACTCTTGCAAACCTTAGTGGATGGTTTAGAGTAGAAAAACTCTTGAAATAATAATTAAGGGAAAGCTTAATGCGTCGTAGTTTTAAAGGAGGTATGTTGCAGTTAACATAGAGACTGTCGACAGGTGAGGTACGAAACGCTCCACTACAGATACGAAGTGCAGCGTGATGAATTGGGTCTAACCATTTTAGGGCAGACTTTGAAGCTGAACCATAAGCCACACTGCCATAATCGATACGGGACAATATGATAGACTGGTATATTCTGCACAATGAGGTTCGATCAGCACCCCAAGAAGTATTGGAAAGAACTTTTAGTATGTTAAGAGATCTTTCGCACTTTTTGCGCAAATGTAATATATGGGGCAAGAAGGTAAGTTTGTTATCAAAAATTACCCCAAGGTATCGTATCTCATTAACAACAGGAATGGATACCTCCTGAAGTTGGATATTGGGATCAGGGTGAAGGCCACGTTTCCTACAAAAATGAATACAACTGCTCTTACTTGGTGAAATGGTATAGCCATTTTTGTCACACCAGTCAGTAATTTGATTTACAGCCATCTGTAGTTGTCGTTCAATTGAATGTATATCTGAACCTTGACAGGAAATCTGTAAGTCATCTACATAAAGTGTACTTTTAATACAAGAAGGTAATATAGATAAAATCTTGGAAATAAAAACAATAAATAATGTTACACTAAGTACACTACCCTGAGGGACGCCCTCAGTTTGGACAAAGGATCTAGATAAAACAGACCCAATGCGCACTTTAAAATTTCTTTTTTGTAGGAAGTTTTGAATAAAAAGTGGTAGGTTACCACGGAGATTAAAACCATGTAAGGTCCGAATAATACCATAGCGCCAGGTTCTATCATAGGCCTTCTCAATATCTAAGAATACTGATACAAGATGGTTCCTACGAACGAAAGCAGTTCTAACGTCATTTTCCAAATTAATAATATTGTCTAACGTAGATCTACCCTGACGGAAGCCACTTTGCTGCTGAGGTATACACCGATTGTTTTCTAAGTAAAAAACAAGACGGTTATTTACCATGCGTTCCATCGTTTTACAAAGGCAGCTTGTTAAGGCTATAGGACGATAACTTAATGGGTCTTTGGGGTCTTTTCCTGGTTTTAGGATGGGGATGACTATTGCTTCTTGCCACATAGAAGGGAAAGTATTTTCCTTCCAGATTCTGTTGAAGAGGAACAGAATATTGGTGAGAGAGACTGGTCTTAGATGGCGGAGCATTTGATAAGTAATTCCATCGGGACCTGGGCTGGTATTATGGGTCTTGGATAGAGCCTTTTGTAGTTCATACATGTGAAATTCATAGTTGTAAGGTAACTGCTCAGAATTATTAAAATTTATGTTGATCTGCTCAGTACGACTCTTATACTCTTGGAAAAAAGGTGTGTAAGAGTCAGATTTGGACACACTAGAAAATGCTTCGCCAATTTTATTAACTACATCCTCGGGAGAAGAATAAACTGCAGTGTTAGTAGTCAATATCGGGAAAGAGAATTCTTGGTACAAGCCATTAGCTGCTTTCACCTTTTTCCAAACAAGTTTGCTAGGAGTGCTAGAGGTAATATTTGATGTATATCGTATCCAAGAGTCCCTTTGACTTTGCCGGCGAATCTTGCGGGCTACAGCCTTCGCTTTTTTAAAAAGTATTAGATTATTGGTAGTAGGATGTCTTCGAAAAATATTCCAAAACTTCTTTTGTTCACGGTAGGTTTTTGCACAGGCTTCATTCCACCAGGGTTTCCGCAGTTTTCGAGGACGAGAGGAGTATTTTGGAATTGATATTTCAGCAGCTTTCATAATAGTATTTGTAGCTTTAATAACAGCATCATTTATATCAGTGTTTGTAATCATTTCTTCTGTAATAACTGCCAGTTCTGCAAAAGAATTCCAGTCTGCCTTGTGATACTTGAAGGTTGTAGGTTGTAAGCCATTAGAAGGTGGATCAGCAAAAGTAAGGATTACAGGAAAATGGTCACTGTTATACAAATCATTTTCAGTCGTCAAGTCCAGATGAGGAAATAAAACAGGAGAACAAATAGCCAAATCTATGGAATGAAATGTTTTCGTAGGAGCATGAAAGTGAGTTTTTTCATCGTTATTTAGCAGACAGAGGCAGTGATCAGTTATCAGTTGCTCAATTTGTCGTCCTCGAGAATTTGTATTAGTGCTTCCCCACAGAGCACTATGACCATTAAAATCACCTATTAATATATAAGGGACGGGAAGTTGCTGCAATAGTTTATTTAAGTTGCTTTGTGGAATGGCATTACGTGGTGGTAAGTAAATGTTACAGACAGTGATTCGAAAATTAATGTGTATCTCAACTGCCACAGCTTGCAGCGAAGTACGTAATGGAAATCCTGTGTGAGGGTAGTTACTTGAAGCAAGAATGCACACCCCTCCTGATACAGAATCATCAGGTATGTCCATTCGATAAGGCGTGTAACCTTTTATTTTCCAAGTAGTATGAGATTTCAAGTTGGTTTCTTGGAGTGTTAGACAAGCAGGAGAGTATGAATTTATTATGTCTTTAATGTCAGATATATGCGTGCGGAGTCCACGGCAATTCCAAGAAAGAAGAACCACCATTATGAAGGGTTCTTTTTACGGTGGCGTGATCTGTTCTTCGAAATCAACTCAAAATTATCAATATCAGTATCCATATCACTATGGCTGTCTGTAGGAAGGCTGGTTTTAAGAGCAGTTACATTTGATTGATCTTTAATCTTAAGCTTTTTTCTGTTATCAGAGTCACTTGTTTTTTGTGGCTTTATAAACATAGACTTCTCTGTAGTAGGTTTGCTTTGTGTTCCAGGTTTAAAAAAGGCGATTGATGAAGTGTCTGTTTGTACAGCAGTTGATACTGTTTTTTTCAGTACATGGGCATATGGTTTCTTGAAATTAATTGTTGTATTTTGAAGTTGTTTCTTAGCTTCTTGATATGAGATTTTTCGCGTTGTTTTTATCCGTTGAATTTCTTTTTCATGTTGCCAGTGTGAGCAGGTTTTAGAAGATGCGCTATGATTTTCTTTACAGTTTATACAAAATGGTTCAGATTTACAGTCAGATTCCTGGTGTTCCAGACTTGAGCATCGAGTACATGTAGCTTTTGATCTGCAAAACATTTTAGAGTGTCCAAATCTATTACAATTAAAGCATCGTATGGGGTTTGGAATATAAGGTCTTACAGGACAATTCAGGTAACCTGCTTTTATTGAATTGGGAAGATTAGGACAGTCAAAAGTTAATATTAAGTTTTTTGTGGGGAAAATTTCTTCACCTCGATGGATGGTGATTCGACGGACATTGCAAACTCTTTGGTCTTTTAATTCTTCCAGGATCTCAGTTTCAGATACTGATAAAAGGTCTATCTCTGAAATTACACCACGACATTGATTAAGTGATTTATGACTTGAGGCTATGATGGGAATTTCTCCAAAAACTTTTAAAGATAAAAGAGACTTTGATTGTTGAGCAGATGAGCTCTCGATTAGTAAATCTCCGGATCTTAGCTTTTTTACATTACTAGGTTCTCCTGCAACTGCCTTAATCTGTTTGAGAATTTTGAAAGGTGACATTTGCTTAAGCATGCCCTCGTTGTTCTGTATTAATATGAACTTTGGATAACCATTTCCAATTTTGTCAAATTTACTATCAATTTGTGACGAGTTAAGGCCCTCGCCGTGGCCAGAATTTTTTGGACCCATGAGAAAGAGAAAAGTTCATCCCAGTGGGCCCCCGCCCATCACAGAGCCCAACAAGGGAAGGCAGTTACCGGCTCTGGCAATAGCCAGCCTCGGCACTTACCTTAGGGGTATCACCAGGATATAGTACTACATGTTGGGTTGAGGATCTAGCGAGCATGTCCGCACAACCCAGAATGCAGGACTAGCCCTACAGCACCATGCAAGGGGTATAACATTCCTAACATAGCACCAGCCGGTTGACTGAGAGCGGGCTCACTCCAGCCACCCGTCTACAGAGAAGCCTGGGCCAAAGGGAACGCTAAGGGACCCCAGGACACCAATTTCCTCCTTACACGGCCATACACGGCCAACATATGGGGTGGAAGACCAAAGGAAAAAATGGACGTAAGACCCATTGAAAAGCAAGATACAACATAAGCAAGAAGTCTTGATCTCGACGACGACAAAGAATAGGAAAAGAAAGAAAGAAAAGTAGAGGAGAAGAGGATAAAGATCGCTAGGGTACCTTAGGATAGCGACACCCATATTTACCTAAAGAAGGTAAACCCCTGAGGGATGGAATGGAGAAGAGAAAGAAGAGGACAAATCGCTAGGGGACCTTGGGATTGCGACACCCATATTTACCTAAAGAAGGTAAACCCCTGAGGGGTATTCGATCTGTGGATTAATTTATATTTATTAAATTAATAAATATAATTTAATCCACTGATTAATCTATATCCACAATTAATAATATTAATTGTTTTTAACATTTGGAAAACATACATTCTGCGAAAAACATCTTGACAACTTTTAAAAACAAAACCAGGGATGTGCTGTTACAGATATAACTTAAACACTGTCTGTAAGACACAATGAATGGTAAAATTTGGACCGTTCTGTTAAAATTCGTTTCTTTTTTGTCTAATAAAACAAAATTGTTTTTCTGCGAATTATTTCTATAAATATAATACATCACCGAAATTATTTTACCACACTAAAACATTTCCCTTTATATTGATGAAACATTTCTTTTATACATCCATGAAAATAAAATCTTACAATATATAAATTTAAACGTTTACCGTCTGCAAAATCGTATGGCCAGTTAATTAGTTTAAAAAAACCATAAGCGCTTCAGCACGTAAGTCCCCACTCTAAGACAACGCTGAATAAACCGTACCTTCAGCGGATTCTAAATGCCATGTGCATGAAAAATAGATGCACTTGCCTCAGTGTTATAGTATGCTGTGATTCTTCAGTAACTCATACAGATAAATCGTGATTTTCTGTTATTGCGAAAGTGCGTACACTTGAAAACTGCCGATGTTCGTTTGCTTTTGAACGCGCTACGTGGTATTGCACTTAGTACCGCACGCACAGCGGGAATACAAGCAAGCAAATCAACATAATATTTGAATATATTGTAAATAATATTTATTATATACCATATAAAGATAGGTAGACATAGGTGCAAAAATTATTATCTCTCATAATTTTACCAGGGTGTGCACTGCACACCCTGCACATATGGACCGCACGCCACTGATATATATCTATATATTTATAACATTGTAGTGTTCAACACAAACCCCAACATACATATTGTAGTTTCTGATCTCTCATCTGCTCTGACAGAATCAGATCAGATCAATGAGATAGTTGACATTAATGAAGTCTGATACAACAAGTAGACAATTGTCGATATCATTCCATGCTATTCCAATGCAGTCCAAATTGTGCTGAGGTGTTGACTTTTCAGTGTGACATTTGGGACAAATAGGAAATCTTTTACTACCCCCAGAAAATATGAGACCTTTCAAATGTCCACTGGATAGGTGGGAAAAAACTGTTACACTGTTTGTTTGCCTGTAATCTAAAAGAGAACATGCATGTAGACTTAACAAGATTTTTAATCAAAAATTTTGCTTGAAAGTATTTTGAAAGTAAAAAAAATTCAATCATATATGTATATATATATATTTTTTTTTCATGCAGGACAGATAAATGTTTACTTAATGAGAAATATTTCATGAGTTAAAAGCAATAATTCAAGAGCTGTGCACTCTCACATTAGGACAGTACAATAAACATATTTGAAACACTATGTAAAATACATAGTTCTTATCACATTCATATGTCCTTGTTTTCTAGTACAAAGTTCACACTTGCAGATGCGTATAAGAGGTTCTCGGTTGCCGGTATGTATTACACACACACACACACACACACATATATATATATATATATATATACAAAAACGCACTTTTGTCTTTTTGATGGTTTAAAATAAACAATGCATTATCCTTATTTGCATATGTGTAAATGTGAGGTCCACGTTTGCAGATATGTATGAGAGGTCCTTGGTTGTAGGTGTGTAGGGGAGGTAGTCTGTGGTGGTAGGTGTGTATGAAAGGTCCACAGGTACAGGTGTGTATGAGAGGTCCTCAGTTACAGGTCCTCATTTGCATGTGTGTATCATTCGTCCTCGCTTACCGAAAGAAAACACATATTCGAAAATATTAAAATTTTGAAATAAGTTATATCGCACGAATGTGAAAATTACATTTTAAAAATCATACTAATAAATTTTATTAAAATATACCTGTTACCTGTGTATAAGTTTAATTTATAATTTGGTTCCTCGGTGGCGGGTATATTCATATAGTCCGCATATGCGGGTTTAGACCAACCTGTGTGTGTGTTTTAAATTTTACAATGATTTCTTTTTCATGGATGCTAAATTTCAAAGTTATAAATGTTTCTGAATGATCTAATCATGTTATAATTATGAGTGAGAAAACAGCTCTTTCTAAATTTATATTTAAAATCTACTACACATGTTTTCCTCATAAAAATTATAGGTTCTAGAATATATATAGAAAAATAAATATGTGCTGAGAAATTTTTTCTGTGTATAATGTTTTTATTTATAAAACTAATTTCCAATTTAGAAATTTAAAATTTGTATACTTAATTTTATTACATATACAAATGTAAAATTATAGAAACGGAGAGTATAAATATTCATTAACAAAGTTCATGCAGTTATGAATTTAGTTCCCAAACTATAATTTATTTATGCAGTAAAGTATTTACAATACTTTGTCTACATTATCTTCTTTAAGTGACAAATTATTTACTATCAAATGGCAATTAAATACGTGCGTTTGTGTCTAATAGTTGGCGTATTCCAATTTCTTAAAATTTCTCTCATCTATAAATATAACGGAATGATTATTAAAATATCTGGAACAAAAGAAACAATATCTGAAGAATATATTCTGAGCTAACTTACATGGAAGAAAACTCTTTCTTTGCGTATCGTGATTACTTTCCAAATAAGAGCTGCGGCACGAAAAATATTCAGCGGTGAGTTACCAACAAACGAAAACTGATATTTGTCTTTGTTTCTGGGAGATGATATTCCTCTTCGTTTTTTCTTTATACTTCATCGTTATCAAAGGAATGCACATAAATCATTCAAGAAAACACATAAAGAAAAGTGTTTTAGGCTGAAATGAGCTTTTTGTTGGTTGAATATATTTTTGTTTCCCATAGAACAACATTTTTAACTTTTGGTTCAAAATAATAAATACCAAAGAGGATGTTTGTCTCATTTAAGCAAAACAATTTTAGGCAAAGCAAAGAGCAGTGTTGGAAGAAGAAACATTCTTTTCCAAAAATAAATATATTTATTTCATTTAATAATCGTATTAATGCTTTAATAATGGAAACGTTTGACTTTGACGCACAGTATGGATTTTATTATTCTTCCAGCTTACTTTTCTCAACATTTGTTTGGATGTGCTTTTAATTAAAACATATATCACTAATTCTTAGTTTTGTTGTGATTTTAACATAAAACACATCAAGTTTTCGACTATTTGGGAGATTTCTTTACAGTCAGAAAACTCAGGATAAAGTTGTACTGGAACAATGAAGCTTTTGATAGTATTTCTTTTTAAAAAGTAAACACAAAAACAAAAAGTATTTTTAAGCATCAAAATTTTAAAAATAGTGCTTGAGTTTTTACTTCAAGAAAAAATGGATATTGAGAAACATAAAAGTTTTGTTCGATTTCCTATTCATATCTGAAAATTTGGCTGATAATAATTTTAAAAAATTTTGCTTAGAAACCAATTAATAAAATTTTTAACTTTAGAATTCTCTTTCCTTTTATCATAAACTTTAATATCATAGCTTATAAAACCTATGTAAGCTATAATATTAAAGTTTATATGGATTCAGTCAGTAAAGTAAACACCAGCAGATGTCCCTGTACCTAACACTGAAAGAGTTTTACCAGATTTGATGGACCCGCTGGAGAGAAAAGAAAACGGAACACAGTACATACAAGACAATACAATAATGCTTGCAATCATATGGAGACACTGGAAATTATTACTTTTACACAGTAAAGAGGGTTTGTAAAGTATACTATTTAACACAAATTGGGTTGCAATTAAGAGTTAACACTTGGACACGTAAGAAGCATTTAAAATAGGTATCAGACAAAATACATGGCAGGATGTGGTAAGACAGGCATATAAAATACAAATCAAATTGCATACATATAAGAAATAAAGAAAATAAATGGAAAAACAAAAGGAAATTAAAAATGATAAAACAGAATTGAATACACATACCTGCTTTTACTGAAAATTAATGAGCTAATAATGATTAATTAATAATTAATGCATTTAGTATGAATTTGATAGTTGGGTGTATCGGCTCAAAGTAAGTTAGGTCATATGAAATTCTAAGCTATTTACACAAAAAGTTTAGATAGGTTATACATAATGCATTAAAATTGGTCAATACAACATGATGACAATAATTGTGATTAAATAATTAAGTGATAGCGTTGGAATGATGGTGAGATAAGAGTAAACAAATAATAATGAACTATGTACAAGGATATGAAAAACAGGTGAAATATTACAGGTAGAGAGGAAAATGCTTAAATGTAGAACATGAGAGAGATAGAGTAAGCGGATTTTACGGCTCATCTTCTTCCAGGTGAAGTCTATCACCGTCATGGGCATCATTATTCTCCTATTCCTGTGGAATTATTAAGTCCCTATATTCAAGGACAAAGTTTATAAGGTTAATAATTTTTAGCTTTGTAGCCTTGTTGATGGTGATGTTTTTGAGCCAGACACTTTTCAGATTGTCACTGGGCGTAGTAAAGTGACAGGAACTCGTGATGGGGCAAGTTGTAGCGTAATGAATTGGAGTACCTTCTTCTCCACATGCACAGCTGTCAGTGGGTTGTACTTTTATTCTATGCAGATAACTTGGAAATGGGCCATGTCCGTTACAAAAATCGTTATTTGTCTTGGCCAGCACTGTTGGTTCAAATTCACTTTTGGCAAAATGGAGTATACTGGGCGTCCGATGGTATTCTGATCCCACAGAGTTTGCCAATCCTGAATTAATGCAATTTTCCTGATCCTTTTGAAGTGAGACAGAGGAAGAGGGAGATAGATTTCTGATTTATCTGAAGAAGCAGCAGTTTTTGCTAGGCGTTCTGCCATTTCGTTTCCTTCAAATCCTACATGAGCCTTTATCCAACAGAGGGAGATATTTTGTTGGTTGTTAAGTTCCTCTTGAATTTGCCTGGCTGAAGGACTGATGGCTTTCGGATTGCAAAGCGCATAAAGACTTGCTTTACTATCTGACCAGACGAGGCAATTCTGTTCTTGGTTCTGTCCCACTCAATAGCCTGCTTAATTGCGAAGAGCTCAGCCTGGAAGACTGAGCAATTGGCATTCAGTTTGTAACTTTCATTGTGGATTATGATATCCTTCAGTGTTGTGACAAACGGGGCTCCTACACCTCCATCCATTTTAGAGGCGCCAGTGAAAATAAAGCAGACCTACTTATTCAGGGTAGGGTCGTACTCATTGTTAGGTTTGACAATCGTATCAACTCTGAATATTCCTGGATGTATTAAAAGTGTAGGTACTCTTGCCTCCATAATGTTACTGCTTGTGGTCCTAATTTCTTGTTTTATTTGTGCCTCAGTATTGATGGTCAGATGAAGAGGGGGTATGCCAGTAAAGACTTGTTAAGCTGCCATCGATGTTGTTTTGTAGGCCCCAGTTATATTAAGCAGAAACTTTCTCTGTATTTTGTCTAGTAGTAGCTGATTTTTGACTCGAATATTGGCTCCCCAGAGTGTTGCACCAAGGGCTAAAATTCTTTATGCCACTGTTTTGTACAGTACAATGTGATGTTTTTGGGATAATCCCCAATTTGAGCCAGCTATTCTAAGTAATTTCTGGTGAATGCGAAAGGCTTTCATACCTTGCTGTTTGATATGTGCTGACCAATTTAACTTTTCATCCAGGAGTACACACAGAAATTTATTATTCTTGATTCTCCTTATTCTTAAGTTATTTAAAAATATTTGTGGTCCACATTGCAGTCTCGTGAATAGAAAGTAATTTGATTTTTCAATTGAAATTCCAAGGTTATGCTTATGGGTTCAGTTGCTAAAAATCCTAAGGGCTTCTATAGTGACGCGTCCAAGCTTCCTTTCACTATCAGCTGACACTACGAAGGTGAAGTCGTCATCAAAGGCCTGGAGAGCAACTGTTGCTTTAGGATCAATATCTTTACCAACTGTGGTTCAGTCAAATTGTAGCGGCACATCAGCAAGTAGATTCCATAGGATGGGTACACTGCAGGAGCCTTGTGGACATCCAATGGCTTACGTTTTCTTCACAATGCCAATATTAGTATTGAGGGCAACCTCTCGATCTTCCAGGTTGCTGATGAGAATGTTTTTGTTGGTTTCTGGGCATCCTTTACTTTCGAGTGCCTGTTTGATAGCTGGATGTGGTGCAGAGTCGAAAGCTCTTTTAATATCCAGTGAAATTATAGTGCAATGTTTTGCTGCGGCTTTTGCAATCTCGATTTGTCTTTTCAGGTGTAGGAGAGTATCATCCACTGATCTTCCTTGACGAAAACCAAATTGATTTTGGAGAAGAAGACTATGGCTCTCTAAGAAGAAAGTCAATCTTGTAGTCACAATTTTCTCCAGTAATTTTCCCATCGTTGGTAAGAGGGTGATTGGTCTGTATGATTTAATTTGCAGTTTGTCTTTTCCTTCCTTATGGAAAAGAATGATTAAACCAATTTTGAAGCACTTTGGGAAGTAGCACAGATTCCAGCATTTTTTACTAGGGTTCTGAGGAGCTCTGGATAATGAGACGGTCCACTGTTTTAAGTATAATGTTGTCAATTCCATCAAGTCCTGGTGATTTTCCATTGGGGAGTGAGGCGATAGCTCTGTCTATCTCTTCCCTGCTGGGTTCTGAATCATAACTGTCATTGGTGTGAGATCGCTGAAACAGAGTGGTAGGTTGTGTGGGAAACAGCTCTTCTAAGATTCTGCTGGCGATGTTAATAGCGTTACCTTCTTGTAAATTCGTACAGAATAGGGCTGATGGTGGAGAGGATCTCCTAAAGGTGGCTTTATAAATTTTCCCATAAGAATTTGTTGCTGAAGTGCACAGTTCTCGCCAGCATGCGCGCTTTGCTCTTCGTATATCTTTAATATATTCCGCTTTTAGCTTTTTGTAATCAATTCTGAGTTTCGTTTTGTCTGGATTACTTAAATTTTGCATTTTTTTTTTTTTTTTTTTTTTTTTTGCCTTTTGGCATTGAAATCTTTTTTCTGAGATCAAAAGACTGCGTCCACCAGTTTGGCATTAAATTATTGCGCTGTTTCGTTTTCTTATAGGAAATTCGACAACAATCAATCAGTTGTCTTTGCATGAATGCGGCTGCATTGTCAAGTTGATGAATTGTTTGACTATCGTCTAACAGTTGTAGTATATTGCTTACGTGTGGATATAGATGTTTGATGAACTTATGATGATTTCCATATTTAGAATAGAATTTGGTAGTTTGTGTCGTATCTGGTAGTGCTGTCAGTGTGATCTGGATATATTTATGGTCACTGAGAGTTTCAGTGTCCAAAACCTCCCATGTACTTTCTATTGCAATGTCGACTTTAGGAGTTAAAGTCACATCCGGCGAGCCTTCATTGGTTGAGGAATTAAAAGTTGGTGGAGCACCCATTGTGCTTAGAAGATGTAAATTATTACCTATCAGGTAATCCAAGAGTACTTCACCTCGTTGGTCGTTATCTTTATATCCCCACATGATGTGATGGGCATTAAGGTCTGCACCAATAATGATCTTTTCGTTTCTTAAATTTTGTAGGAAGCTATCAATATCCTGCAGTGCTTCACTGATTCTCGCTTGGCCAGACTCGCTCATAGTATGCCTGTGATTTGGTGGGGCGCTATATGCAGAGATTATTGTCAGTGCACCAGCATTAATTGCAATTTTAACTGCTACCACGTTTTCTTTAAGTCCAACTAGGATTGGGCTTATATCAACTATGGTGATTACTCCAGCCTTTCCATTACTCGATAGCCAGTATTTCCAGGTGTTTGAAATTCCCAGTATCTGGTTATCTTTGTTTATATGTGGTTCTTGTACCACAAAGACTTGCACATTCAGACTGTAGGCAATCATTTGCAATAAGTCAGTTGGGGCACTTGACCTTGGATAATCTTTGTTGTGTGCATGTTGATGTTCACTTGTGGTTGAAGATTATTTGTTTGTGGGGAATTGTTGCAGGTTGGGTAAATGTTGCTTGGCATATTTAGTTGTTGTTCGAATTAAGTAGATACCTGTAGATGGGACAAATTGCAGAGTAAGCTTCATGGTTTGAGGGGAGATTCGCTCCTTTTTTGTTGGCAATGTGGCAGTTGATGCAATTTTTATATTGAGCCTGACAATTATTTTCTGAATGCCCACATCTACATCTACCACAAACTTATTGAGACTTACAGTCTCTGCTAAAGTATCCAAAATCTTGGCAATTGTAACATCGGATTATGGTTTTATGGTTGCGTATGTATGTAGTCTGAAAACCAATGTGTATCTGCCTCCGTGCAGCGAGTATCTTAACTGCTATTATGTTTGCTTCTATTACTATATGTTGTAGGTTTGCATTGTACCTATGTGACTTTATTTCTGTTATTTTAATATGTGTGTCTCCGTCTATTTCTGAAAACTTATTCGATATTATTGGGGTTATGTTGTCATCATTAGCTGTAGCTGGCATATTAGAAATATTACTTTTCAAACTAATTGGGAGGGCTCTAGAATGTTAAAGCGTTTCTCTTCCAGTTGTTTTTTCAGCTTTTCTTTTGTTGCAGTTGAACAGCACTTTACCTTAGCTACGTGTTTCCCCCATGTTACTTTTTTGGGGCAAGCATCACTATTTAGTTTTAGGAGATTTGATTTTGGGGTTGTAAGGTTTTCGTTTTCAGCAGGTTTGATGATGATTGATGTTTCTATGTCAGCCTCTGTTCTTCTCATTAATATGTCACTATAGGTGGGTTTAGGTGGAAAAATTTGTTGTTTGGATGCAATTAGAAGTGATTTGGTTTCTTCTTGAAGCTCTTTGATTTTCTGAATGTTGTTGTTGAGTTGATTCATTTGCTGTTTTAGAGATGACCCATCGGCATGTTTGGAAGCGGTGGATGATGCAGGGAGTAGTGTTTTCAGTTTATCAAGCAGTACCATCGCATGGTTTCTTTTGGACCCACGAAGATGGTACTTCCTTCTGGTTTTTAACAGAATAATTCCTTGGATACCTTCAATTAGGTGGAGTGGAGAAGGTTCTGTATTTCCAGAATCTTCTGAGTGTTGATTCAATGGGGTAATCTCACTTGCTTCCACTGCAGTTGAGCTATTGGTTAATCTTTCATGTGGTTTGTCATCTTCCTCTTCCATTGTTCCGTAGTTTAGATGATTTGCAGGTAGACTTTGTGATACTATAATGTTCTTAAGATTGACATGCGAGAATGATTTCTTGAGCTGTTTTTTAACCATTATTTGGGAGTTTGGTGTCCAACAGAGTAATGGAATGGTTTGTTAGGTGGGAGTGAAATTTAAAATTGCAGAAATTCTACTTCTGGAAACAATAGGGGGAAATGAAGTCAGAAGTAGATTCAGAAAATTACTTATTATTGTTAAGGTTTGGAATTTAATTCATAAGTGAATAGAAGTGACCCAGATGTCATCGCCATCCCGCCCCACGCAACAATCCCGGCATTCACTGCATAGATCTCGGGGCAGATTCTTAAATAAATATAAATACACACATATACATTCACATAAAGAGACATGGACCACGCAGCTAGTTGTATTGAGAAACTGGAGAATTTAGTAGATTATTATTTATTTAACGTACTAGGGTCCTTTGGTCCTACATCCTCCCCATGTCCATTTTAACCGCAATATTATCCTTTGCATGGGAACTAGATTAATTAAAATGTAATTGGAGTTATACATTAAAGTAAAATGTTAGATTATGTATTGAAATAAAATTTAAATGAATAATTTAATTATATTATTGTCAATATAGTTTAGAATTTGACTTTAGAAGACTTTAAAGGCTTAGTTAAGAGCGCTGTAAATTTAAAATTCAGAAATAGGAGAAATAATAAAAGAAATAAACTTAAAATTAAGGGTTGTTAGAATAAAATATAGAACAGCTGGGACAATTTTTTTTTAATTAAAGTCCCCAAATTTAGGTTTAGCTATTATGGCCAAAGGGTTAAAGCCCGAGAGAGAATGATGGAAAAGGTTTAAGTATTGGATTTAATCTTAGCTAGCTTAATTTTTTTTAATATATAATTTCTAAGCTGGCTCATGGGAAGCACATTTAATAAAAGGAATTTAGAAAGTAGTCCCAGGTTTCTGCGACAATTAGGAGCTGAGAAAAACGCTGATTAATATTCAAATAATTGAGTTAATTAGGCGTTGGATATTGGTGCTCAAAGGGTTAAGATGAAATTGAACAGCGGGACATGGCAAGCAGCAAGAAACGGGACTTAGAAAATATTCAGAGTCAATGCATATACATAAGGGAGAAACGAAAAACCATTGGGAGAAAAATAAGAAAAATATTCAATTTTCAATCACACTAATTAAACTATTTCTTGTTAACTAATGATTATTTTTTGAACTGTAATACAAAATTTTGAGTCAAAAGAATCTGCTCCGAGTAAACATCGAAAGATTGAAGTGGATTGACTAAAAATTAAAAAGTTATGGCAACATTAAAGTTAAAGTGACAAACAAAATTTATAAAATAACACGGAAATTTAACAACAAAAATAGTATTTAAAATTTTATGGAAAATTGACTGTTATTCGAAGAGGAAAAATATAAACATTTCCAGAAACGTTAGAATGTCCACTCTAATCTGAAATTAGTTTAAAGATGATAGGACAATTAGGGACGAAATCATAATTGAATAAGTATTGAGGTATAAAATAAATTTTGCGAAAAAGTGCGAAAAAAATGAATTTTTTTATTCATTTAAATGTTTACATCTTCTGGCCCAATTATCCTATCTACACAATCTATGCATCAAAATGCGCAGAACTATCACGCGGAACGAAAGAAGATAACATCTGAGCACTTACCTAATTAATTAGCCACTCATGATGTTGTTAATGTGTAGCATGCAGAGAAAAATGCTTGAAGAAAAATAAGAAGTTCTGGGTTAGGATTGTCAGGGAATGAAGATAAGTTATCCAAATTGCACACAAATTCACACCTAGGTAGTTCAGAGGGTTTTTGATAGGCCTGCAGCTGAAATTTAATGAAGAAAAAAATAGCAGCCGAAATAATAAAGTGTGAACACAAATCACTATCCTCCGCTGCTAAGGGTATGCCTTTGGTTGCTATGCCCTGCTTTGTTAGGATGGGGGAATCGCCATATTGTAAATTTTTTGTGAAATATTCACAATAATGCTTATATCGTCGCTGTTTTGGCAGATATTGATACCAAATTTTTTGGCAAGTTGAACAAAGCGTTAGCACAGAACACAATTTTAAAAATTCTAGTTAGATCAAAGTTTAAACGCGATATTAAATTGGTTTTAGAACCACCGTCAGAGAAACACAGACATCTCCCAGCCGCTTCGCGAGTTTTTTTTTTTTTTTTTTTTTTTTTTTAATTCAGTTAGTGATGGATTCACTGGAAATGATTTTGCAACCGGTTCTAAACCAAACTAACCGAAGATGCGTCGTGTTTCCAAAAGTTGAATGTACAAGCATTTCACTTGTACAGCCTTTAAGGGGGTACTTCAAGTACTTTAAGGGTGGTAGCCAAAGTAAAATGAGTCCTCTTGGAGATGACAGTTTAGAGTATAGGGGGACATCTGCGTGGTCCGTGTTTATAAATTCAGAGGATCCATCCACAATTAAGCTTATGATGGTACATTTGTCGGATGCCCCGGGGCAAAAGATTTCCTCAACCTCTCACCTTGTGGCATATAAAAGAAACTAAAGACATAGTCAATTCTCAGAGCCTTTGAAATAATAATACTTACGTTGACATCCAGTTATCTGAATCAAAACTAATCTAAGAAGCACATTAAAATAATCTGAAAAAGATTTGTTATTTTTTAAAAAGTTTGTAAATATCAGATATTGAAAATCGTTAGTTAAAATTAATGACAAAAAATGTCTACAAATCTAATAAATTTATGTTAGTAATAAACTAATAACATATTTTAGTCTGCTTTAAAAATTTAACTTTTTGGGTAAGTAAACAAAACTGGTGTTAAAATTAGAGTAAATGAATATATACTACTAAATTCTTCGTATATTATATAAATTTAATATAGTCCTTAGGCAAAATTAACTCAAAACTAAAGTAATCATTTATTTTAATTTTAATTGATATTGCAAAATTAGTGATTTCGTTAGTAATATCTTTAAAGAAAAGGTGGGTACAAATTTTTTAATTAAATGTATTAAAAATTGTCATATTATTTAAATTCTTTAACAGTGTATAAGGCTTCAAGACGATTTTTAATATCAAAATTCTATAAGTTTAATATTAATTTTAAGCCAACCAACTTGTCGAGTGGTCAGAGTGCCTGACTGTGGATAAGGAGGTCCTGGGTTCGAATCCCGGTTCGGGCATGGATGTACTTTCTCTGTCTATCTATCCTGTCTTTGTCTTTTCCTTGTATGAATGAGGTGAGAATGGTTGCCTACCCTATAAACGGGTACCTATGGCATGTGTGTAGAGCAAAGTCGTACTTTCACCTTCATGGTGCTCTGATTAAAACGAAAGACGCTAATTGACTTAAATTCGCATTGCCAAGGCATAGCGAGCTTGGCTTGTCCAAGTGTCATTAGTAACAACAACAATTAATAGTAAAGTATTTTCACATATATTTTAACTGAAACCAAAAATACTATTCAATTGTTTCATTCATTTCTCTTCACTTAAAATAAATCTGAATTTATTTAGAAATATTTTATAAAAATTACGAAATGTAATGAATTGCACATAAGATATTACCTTAATTTTATAATGAAAGTTATATTTTTATACATTCTAAGTCAGATTAATTTTTCTACCTAATAGTAACTAAATACAACAACTAGATAAAATTAAATAAAAGAAATAAATGCAACTAAATAAAAGGAAACAATTGTACTAATTAAACGTTCTAAATAAAAACACGGTCAAACATATAATATCAAGTATGTTTGTCAACGGAAGAAAAAGTTTCTAATTTTCCTTATGTTAGAAGATTTTATAGACGAATAGTTAAACTTTCAAATTTAGCTTTCTATTAGTGAAATATCGTATTATTAAATTTAAAAAGGAATATAATTATTCAGCATATCTTTTTAAAAATCTTTAACCTATAACAAATAAAGTATGCATAATTAATTTACTTTAATATAAACATTTTTCAAATGAAAAGGCTTTCAAATGAAATGATTGAAAAGGCAAATGAAAGAGTAACTAAACCTTTTCAAATGAAAAGGTTTCAAATGTAAACCTTTTCAAATGAAAAGGCTTTCAAATGAAATGAATGAAAAGGCAAATGAAAGAGTAACTAAACCTTTTCAAATGAAAAGGTTTCAAATGTAAACCTTTTCAAATGAAAAGGCTTTCAAATGAAATGAATGAAAAGGCAAATGAAAGAGTAACTAAACCTTTTCAAATGAAAAGGTTTCAAATGTAAACCTTTTCAAATGAAAAGGTTTAGTTACTCTTAAATATTAGCCATTAATCTGATTCATATGACTAATATTAAGTAAATTTTGTGAATATTCAATGAATTTTATAGTTACTTTTTGGGCAAATTTTGGTAAAAGGTGACAAAATGGTACGAAGAACATACAAAAGAATTATTTTTTGTGGTCTAAAGTAGCAGTAGTATAATTTAACCCCATTAATGTATTTTATTGGATGACGTAAAGTGTTTAACTAAAACTAAAAACTGACTTTATAATTTCCTTTTCCTAATGTCAAATGTCAGTCGTTTAATTTCAGCTCCATAAAATTAATTTTGGGACGTGTGCAAACCATCATCTCCTGGAAAAAGTACCTTTTAAATCCCACAAACACCAGCAATTTATACCCTTTATCATATTAAATCATTATTAAAAAATGAAATAATTAGAAAAATTAGAAGAAATCATTTCAAAATATTGTAAAATAAAATATTAATGACTTAACATCATTATATTTTTAAAAATAGATTTCAGTTTCAGTAAAAGGAATTTCACAAGTCAGGTGTTATTTTAAGAGTAGTTATCTTATTTATAAATTAATCTTTCAATGAAACAATAGAAAAAATCGGGCTCATTCATCCAAAAAAGGAGTTAAAAGTACAAATTTTTTGATCTGGATTCGAATATTTAACACAAGCGTATGCAGCAAAGAAAGTTGGGTCTTGTCCCTACATCATTCGTGCAATGAAAAGTTTCATTAATATTTTAAGACAATTTCATACATGGAAAGTCACTTACATTTAGATAACATCAACAATATTACAAATAAAAATCTTGAACTTAAAGCCGAATATCAGCATGATAGGATCATTCAAAAGTAAATACATACTCTTTTAGGAATTTTTTTAAGATCGACTCTTACAGGATAACACTGCGCAAATGTGCTCTTTTACAAGTAGACTAATTTTCGTAGATCATGGTTCACGATTCCTAAATACTGAAGTCCTCCAAAAGTATTCTGTCCTCTGCACTGCGCAAAAGTGCTCTTCTACAAGTAGACAAATTTTCGTAGATCATGGTTCACGATTCCTAAATACTGAAGTCTTCCAAAAGTATTCTGTCCTATGCACTGCGCAAAAGTGCTCTTCTACAAGTAGACTAATTTTCGTAGATCATGGTTCACGATTCCTAAATACTGAAGTCCTCCAAAAGTATTCTGTCCTCTGCACTGCGCAAAAGTGCTCTTCTACAAGTAGACAAATTTTCGTAGATCATGGTTCACGATTCCTAAATACTGAAGTCTTCCAAAAGTATTCTGTCCTCTGCACTGCGCAAAAGTGCTCTTCTACAAGTAGACAAAATTTTGTAGATCATGGTTCACGATTCCTAAATACTGAAGTCTTCCAAAAGTATTCTGTCCTCTGCACTGCGCAAAAGTGCTCTTCTACAAGTAGACAAATTTTCGTAGATCATGGTTCACGATTCCTAAATACTGAAGTCACCCAAAAATATTCTGTCCTCTTACAAGAACAGGAATCAGTCCAGGAGGCATAGCATACTCTGGATTCTTTTTCTAATATGTCAGACGTATTAACTCAATAGCACTTCATTGCCTAAAATATTTAATATACATCCTCACATTAAAAAACATGTCCCTCAGTTTAATAATTTAATTAAGAAATTTTAATTAAAAAATGTAGCACCATTATGCATCTTTAAACAAGCAAAAAAAAAGTTTTACTTTAAAATATTCATGGTGTAAATATAAAAACCGCATTTATCAGCAATGTTATATCCACAATTTTCTTACCAAATATTCAAAATCAAAACCCTTAATCAGTTTAACTTTTTTATTTTGAATTTTCTGTTTCAAAAACGTATAAGAAATATAGAAGAGAATCCACAAGCCTTGACACAAATTATGGGTAAAATTGCCATTATATATATTTGCTGTTTTTCACATAAAACATGGCACTAATACTAATAGAATTCAATATTCTTCGAGAAGAAATGTGCAATTCAAAGCGCTTTTGCAATAGGTATCAAATACATTAGACTATACAAAGTAAAAATTAACTTGATGAATTATATATTTTCATTCAGGTCAAATGGAAATTTATGAAGAACGCATTTTTTACCTAAAAATATTGAAGGAATATTTAATAAAAATACTTCACCAAATTAGTTGCATTTTTGGCTTCTAAAATATTTTTAAATATTTATAAGGTACCTTGATGTTGAGATTCTCAAGTCCGGATGAGTTCAGCAGAATATGAAGGGATCGAAGAAAAAAACACGTAAATATTTCAATAATAGTTTGTACTCAAATCGATTGCAATGAAAAAGAAATTCTGAGGAAATGAAAATAGATCGAACAAGAAAAGATAGTATGAAACTGCGTTAATACTTTACTACAGCTAGAAAGTAATTCAAAAATATATAAAATTGAAGAAAAAAAGTTTATTAATAACACTTAGGTTGAAAAACTTGTGTAATATATATATATATATATATATATATATATATATATATATATATATATATATATATATATATATATATATATATATATATATATATATATATATATATATATAATATATATATATATATATATATATATATATATATATATATATATATATATATATATATATATATATATATATATATATATATATATATATGTAGATAGATATAAATGCCATGTGCTTGCAATGATTTCATTTTATAGGACAATATTGACCTTTTTATTCATTTATAAAATTTATAGTAATAAATGAAAATTTATAGAATATAGAATAAAGTTAAATAAATAATTTTCCATTCTTTCATTTTCGAAATTAAATATTCATCAAATCATTTAATGTAGAAAACAAAAGAGATTTCTTTCCTCTTTCATTATATCAGCGAAGATTTTATCAAAATGTTTTATGACAATCTAATCAGATTTATTAATAATAAGAAATTTAACCCTTTTTTTAATCTCAGATGTTGGAACTTCTGTTAATGACACTATTAATTTAGAGTTCTAAAGTATATTGGGAATATAAAAATCAAGATCTTGAAAAAAAGATGCAAACATTTACTTGAAATATGCGTCATATTATTAAGGTTGTTAATTAAACTAAAGTCAATTTAAAACTAAACCAAATATATTTGCTGCCAAATATGTCAAATTAAAAGACACATTATTTTTAATATGCATTGTCACTCATATATTGATGAGAATGCATAATTCTCATAGGACAATTTAACGAAAAATGCATTTTTTGATCTCTTAATGAAATTAGCATAATAAATTTTTAGAAACAGTTATGATTAATTATTAATGATTCTCATTGGTATTGTTTCATAATTATATCATTACTCATTATAGTTATATTACGATTAAACCATTTTCAAGACTGTCCTGTATTTATTTACAAATTACTGATATTTTCCCTTCTGAAAATTTCAGGATGTAGCTGACAGAAATATTGCGATTAGAAGTGTTTCCAACACAACTAGGAAATATTTTATCTGAATTTGCATGGCTTTGGTGTTATATATAAATGCTACTTCCGAAATTTGCTTCCGTGCTGAAAATTTGCTTCCGTTTCTGAAGTATTTTAAGCCTAAATAAAAAAAACAGTGCATGTATAGGATTATTTTATATTTTTCCTATTTTTAACTTTTGTTACAACTTTAAATGTTTTCCAGGCTCAAATTGAAAAACATTTATTGAACATTTAAATTGCAGCATTTAGTAAAGGATTTAGCAGATAGTTACATCTTAATAACCTAGAAATTTAAGCATTCTTCAAAACATTAATACGACAATTAACAAGTTAAATAATGTTGCCAAAATCATGTAACTACGACTTTTATTAATAAATTTTTAAAGTTCTTTTCAACAACTATTCTTGCTTAGAAACGTCTTTCCTTAACTATAAAGTCGCTCAATGGATATTGAGTCTCGTACAATATCTTCGTTCTTGAATGCGTATTCAATTATAAGAAAAACCAGTCATGCGTACGTTTCTTAGTTTTTAATTCAGTTATTAATTCTATTTATTTTTGGAATAAAAAATTTATAACATTTTTTTATTTCGTTATTTTTTTCGTTACATGACCTTTCAAAAATTCATTTGCATTTGTTTGTAATCCGAAACAAGAAAGGTATTCTAAAATAAGCAATAATCTCCTAAAAGCAAGATGCATGTTTGCTTTGAAACTAAAAATTTTGTAAGAAACTGTGTGTGTATTGCAGGTTTCTCTTGCAGAAATTACATTTAAATAATATTCCCTGGTGAAAAGTTGTCGGGATCCTAAGATTAAGAAGCAGAAACGCTTACCAGCATATTTTTGATTTAAATAAAAGCAAAATTTTTGTCTACCGGAATAGACATTTACGAATAGTAGACATATATTTATTTTCATCTTTAAAAGAACTCATGAAATGGACTAATAATTCCGAAGAAAAAATTATTTTTATTTTAACAAGTTTAAAAAAAAAGCTTTAAATTTTAATATCCTTTGGAATGTTATATGAAATAATTTACAGAACTCGGTAATAAAAAACAAATATTTTCATGATTATTTAAATAAAATCAGTAGTTTTATGCAGTTCTGCATGCTATGATTGAGTTTCGTTGTACGAAGTTCTTGGCATAAGATATAGATAAATTGTTTAAACATAAGATTTAATTATGTATAGAACTTGTGTGATAAATAGTCATCTAATTGCAGGATATTAAATTGCAATGAAAACTAAAGATCAGCTTATGGTAAATAAGAAAAGGCAACTTTTTTTAGAAATAAAGATGTTGTTTCTTTCGTCGTACTTGAGATTATGGTTACATCGTTTTATTACAACTCTAATTGGTTTAAAATATCCATGACGTCAGATATCGTTTCACCTACGTCACATCGTATTGTGATGGTAGTGATCCGACTTGTCGATGAATTTGCTGCCTCCCTTCAATACGCATTTTTCGAGAGGCAGCTAACAAGATCAAATTCAATATCGAATGTCTGAGTGTCGTCAGTGACTAAAAAAATCTATTCGGGATTTTTTAACAGCACTTAAGAAGTATTTTTTAAGTATAATTTTTTCCAATTGTGAAAGTTTTCAAAACCTAAGCTGCTCTAAGCAATTAGTTTTCAAATTTTCAAATCTTTAGCGGTATCGCTTCCAAAATTGAACATGTTGAAAATAGAACAGAAGAAAACAGCAGAGATTTCAACGTGTTCAATTTTGGTAGCAAGCAATATCGTTAAAGATTTCAAAATTTGAAAACTAATTATTTAGAACAACAGGTAATTTTCCTGATTTGAAAACTTTAACACTAATGAAAAAGTTAATATTTATAAAATACTTTATTTCTCATTGTCGACGACAATCAAACATTCAGTGGTGAATTTCGCCTTGTTTGCTGCCACTCGAAGAATGTGATTTGAGGGCAGGCATCAAATTCATCAACAAGTCGGATTTACGATGCCGTCTCAATATGATTTCAAGGTAGATGAAACGTCAAATATGATATCATGAATATTTTAAACCAATTCGAATAATATAATAAAGTGTAATAAAGCATAATAAAGTAATAAAGTGTACCAATGTATAATAAAGTGGTGTAGTGATGATCTCAACTGGAATGAAATAACAACCAATTTATGGTTAAAAAATGCTGCATCAAGTTTCTGTATAAAATTAAATTCAACATATTTATAAAATTCAAATAAGAATGTACACAAAAAATAATGTAAACAAACTACGTTTGGTATTCATCACAGGACAAATACCAAGTGCATTATTGCCTTTTGTGATGAATACACTCCATTCTAAGCGATTCATAATTTTAATTTAATTTCAAAATAAAGTTTAGAATTTTAATTTAGCATGATTTATTATACTTATAATATTATTTGAATGCATTTTGTGTAAGACAATTTAACAGTATTTTATTAAACTTAATTCAAAAGGCTATTTATTTATGTTTTAAATCTTAAATAAAAACTGTTTTTTTTAGTATTTGGAAAATTTAATTCTTTTAAGGCGACACCAAATTTATCTCAATGAATTTCCTTCTTGAAATTATAATGTACGACCACTTTTTTAACAATCGGCGTTTCACCTTAGAGAAAAGAAATTCGAAAATAGTAATAAAATATGTATTTTTTCGAAAATTTTTTAGAAAAACAGTTTTTAGTTGTGAGATGTTTGAAATTTGATAGTAAAATCAAAGGCTAATTTTTAATGTACTTTTTATGAAAGGCCGAGAATAAGTAGAAAAGGGAAATGTTTTCAAACTATTTATCACTTTAGAAAAAAATCAAATTTTTCACACTGTGTATTTCCATCCCAGCATTTAGTAAACCATTCAGATCTTATTACAAATATATAAATCTCATCCGCAGTACTTTCACGCAGATTAAAAGTTTCTTAATGACCATGACATCAAAATAGTGAAAGCTTGTGAAAATTTCTAGGAAAAATTTTATTAAACACATTTTACACACTAACTTAATAAATGGAACGTCAGAATAAGGAATTTGTGAAGTCATAAGCTGCTTAAACTACAGATAATTAGTGTATAATCTACTTCAAAATAAATTTGAAATAAATTCACGAAAGCTTTCTAAATTACTTTAATTTTATATTGAACATAATGAATTTCTCAAAGTAAAAATGAATAATCTGTTTACATGTGCCATCATCATTTTTTAAAGTTCTTTTAAAATACCGTAATAAAATTCATAAAAAACAAACACTTTCAAAAACAAACTGCATTTTTGGCAGACAGAAATACAAATAAGCAAATTAAAATAAATTTGAAAGATACATTTATTTTACTTTTATAGAAATTAAATATTTTAAAAATTTTATTTTAAAGTTACTATTTTTCGATAAATGTTTCGACGCGTTTCAATTTTGACCTACTTTAGGATATTCCTAAGAATTCTTTTTTCCTTATAAAACAAATTTTAAGCCACTAGATTTAATTTGCTAAAAGGTACGATCTTTGAAGCATTTTTTAAATTTTAAAAAACAATAGATTCTTTTTAAAAATTGGAAAAATACTAATAAGATCATACTTTATAATTAAAAAATACAAGGAAAAGCCTTAAAATAATTAAATAAAAATCAAAAGAAATTCAAAAACTTATTAAAGAGAGCATAATTTTGTAGTTCATATTTCCTTTTATTATGTTAAAAGAGAAAGTTAATTTTTATCGAAAGCAATTTTATTTGCTTAGAAAAAACGATATACCTTTATTTATTTCTCTCTTGTCATAAATTAAGTTCCATAAAAACCGCATAAGTTACGGATAATTATAAAGAATGGTCGTAAGTACTCTAATTTATCAAGGAAACTCTTAATAATGTATTCCGAATTAGTGTGAATCCGTTTTGAAGCCTCCTTTCCCATAATTAATAGGATTGATTCTTAATTTGAAAGTTTGAAACATCATTGTATCATTAAGGAAATTCAATACAAGTTTTAAACCCCAAATTAAATCAATTAAAAAAAATTATAACTATCATTAGTAATTATTTAAGTGCTCACATTTATCACGCCTAAAAAAATAAGTAAGATTTGAAACCTATCATTAAGTAGATTTAACACAAGTTTTATAATTCCATGCTATACCTGTTAAGACAATTATAAGCATCATAGTCTAAAAATGATAGCGTTTTTGAATACCAAAATATCCATTGAAATTCTTCAAAACTACGAAAGCAAACGAAGGACTTTTTCACCAACAAATATTTATAAATCTCAGACATCTTTTATAAAAAAAGTTTATATTTATCTACTGATTAATCTCTTTCTTTCAACTTTTAGTGACATTTATCATGCATAAAACAAAATTTGGTGAAAAAATGATTAAAATGTAAGCAAAATTTAAAAAAATAGTATGTTATTTTAAAATTATATTTTATAAGAAACGAATAAATCAATATTACAGTTGTAAGTTGCTGTGTAATTAGGGATTCTAATTTTATGATTCCAAAATTCCAGTGTGAAATATATATATATATATATGTATATAAATATATATATATATATATATATATATATATATATATATATATATATATATATATATATATATATATATATATATATATATATATATACAGGGTGATTATAAAAAAAAGAATGGGCCCAGAACAAATGTAGCTGTAATGCCGCATCACGCAGTCACATTGGCGTCAAATAATGGTACTGTCGCCACAGCATGAGGATTCGTCTCTCCCCACTGCACACAATTCTTTGTGTTAATGCTGCCATTTAAGGTGAAATGCGCCTCGTCCGTCCATAGTATGCGAAGTGGCCAGTCGTTATCCGCATCATATCGTAACAAATATGCATTTGTGAAGTCCAGACGTTGTTGTGGGTCACCCGGCTCCAAAATCTGGACGCGCTGGAACCGACAGGGAAACATGTGAAATACCGAGCGCAAGAGCTTGCGGACCGTTGAGTTCGGAATATCCAACACGCGCGCTCTGCCTCTTGCGGTTTCTGTGTGTCCTGCAGTCACTGTATGGTGCACTTCCATGACAACGTCCTCAGAAACAGTTGGCCGTCCGGAGCGCCGTTTGTCACAGGTGCAGCCTGTATCTTCGAATTTCCGCACTAAATCACGCAGAGCTTGCAGAGTACATGGGCCGCGTCGTTGTCGATGATTGCGGCGATACACACGCAAGGCTTCCGCAACGTTCATCCCATTTTGGTAATAGAGTTTGATTAATTCACCGCGAACTTTCTTAGGAAGATTCATATCGTCGGCATGTGCGAGTTCCCGAATGATGACTTCGCATACCCGCTTGGTATTTTATAGGTTTCCTACGCTGAATATCTGGCGACCGGCGTTCTGTGATTGGTTTCTTGACTCTGTCACATGCAAATTTATTGCGTGCGCCCAGATCTTGTTTTATTGGCCGGTTTTCAGAACTCTTTTTTGTGTTTGCAGAACACGTCCGTTTTTAGACATATCGGTACCGTTTCAACGCTATTAAGGGTTTTCGCATGTGCTGAACATTTTGCGATGGTAAAAAGTAGACGTTGCCATTCGAAAATTTCGAGTTTCTGTCACTATAACTGTAACCGCGAGGGCCACTGTGTTGCCATTCACAGAATCTCGAGCGCATATCTCAAAAGAACTATAATTGAAATATCAGCTTGATCGGTTAAATAGAATGGACGCTAGAAGTGCAGATGTTGGCAAAGTTTTTTATAATCACCCTGTATAATGATATAATGCCGAACTATTTTTTTTAATTTTGTGCTTAACATTTTAAACATTGTACATTATTTTACATGCATATATTTCACACACACACACACACATATATATATATATATATATATATATATATATATATATATATATATATATATATATATATATATATATATATATATATATATATATATATATATATATATTAATTCAGCATATATAGTGAAGAAACAAATTCTTAAATTAGAATACCTTATTACTCTTTTATACGTATCAATGTTATAACAATTGAGTAATATGCGAAAATCATAATTTAATCAATTTTATGTTGTCATTAATGGAAAAAAACTTTTATTTATTTATCATAAATATTAAGAAACTGACTATGACTCCATTAGTTTTATAGCATTCCATTACCCCTGGAACTGCATATTAAAAATACCAATGCAGAGCATCTGCCAAGATGATTAGTATTAAAAATTTGATTTTGTTTACTCAAAGGGAACTCCAAAGTGAACCTATACAAATACACCATCGGACCATCATGGCCTTTAGAAAAGCGAAAGAGTGCCCCGCATGGACTTCTGGGAAAATCAGGAATAGTTTCTGATCCCTTAATCAGGAAAACCCAAGGCTTACTGGAAGAATCATACAATTCCATCTTTATTCCAGCATGCCTTCTCTTAGCCAGAATGAAAGGCCATCCAAAGGTCTCTGAAGGACCCTCTCACCTTTCTTCACCAATAAGTGAGCAGCCTCATATCCAGGACTCCCACAAGAACCTGGAGTGCACTGGAAGGAAGCAAATGCGGATCTTGCAATATCTCTGCACTGTAAAATGTCATAACTATCTATATATAGTCTATTTTCAATGAATTAGAGAGCCGAATATACATTAAAGTTTATTTAAAGCGCTGAAATAAGTGAACTTCGAGAATTGATAAACTTCATTGCTTAATTTTTTTCTATGATTACATTTAAACTACACTCATTTTAAGACGTTTACTATTCATCATTTTAATACATTGAATTAATAATAATTAAAGATGTTTTGTCCCATTAAATGTTTTCTTCATTTATGTTTGATTTCAGAAAATATTCTTATTAAAGATTCTCCAAAGATGTCTTGTCAATATATTTCCTTATTGGGAATTAGGGACATTTCGCACCCGAGTATTTTCTCGTAAATCTAGATTATCATTACTCCAATGAATGACTCATAGAAACTTCAGAAACAATTCAATTAAACTTCGGAATGAAGTCATGGTAAACTTTGTATAAAATTCAGATGAAAGTAACATTACTCTGATGTTTTCTTTAATTAGAATCTGTAGCATAAAAGGGCTGAAAACAATCGGAAAAATAATGATTGTGATAATTCCAAACAAATTGATTTTTGAGTTATTCCTTCACAAAAATTATTAATTGTTAGTAAAAATTACATGTGATTTTCCTTTTAAAAATAAAAATTTCTTACAATATTTTGCTGTAATAAATACATAGCTATGCCTCTATTCCAAACGTATTTAAATCCATTTCCTAAAACATGTGTGTCCAAGGAATCATCTCGTTTTTTCCAAAACCTTTTATCTAAAAAATTTAAAGTGCTTTACTTAAAAAAATAGCAACACAGATATCTTAACTGTAAATATAATGAAATAACTCATTAAACTAATATACCGAGTTAATTCATTAATTCTAAGTACCTGCAAAGTTACATTATTAAGATATATTGATATTCTTTCATATGTACATTTACATGATTTGTTATTATTAAAATGTATACTGTATCACTATAAAAATATATCATCCCTTCAATCTTAGTTTAAAAAAAACCGAAATAACCTTTTTAATTTATCAAATAATTGTATATAAATGAAAAATAACTTGAATTTTATAAATAAATTTATACTTGAAATAATTTAACCATATTTACCATACTATTCTAAGTAAAAAGTAGCTTTGTCATTAAAATGTCTTCGAATATATCTAAGAAGATATTACAAGCTTGTTTAAAAGCATGCAATAATTCTATTGACCATTTTCATTGTGAATTTTTTTTTTCTTCTTCACTTGCTATAAATCATGTACTTAATGTCTCATAGGATTTCTGTGACGCCATAGTCTATTAACTCGAAAGCCTGTCATTACTTATTTCTGAAAGAATTTCAAAAGATTCTTTGCTTGCAAGACAATCTGCTTGGAAAGCATTTGCTATTTGGAAAAAGAAATGTGAGAAAACTAAACAAAAATTGTACAACATTATGAAACATTTATCCAATAAGTTAAATAGGGTAAATTTAATTTAGTAATTATACAAAGGAATGCATAAACATAGGTGATTGTTGAAATCATAAGTCTTCAGTAGTTTTGAATCCTCTTAATGTATAAAAACAAAGTTTAAAGAATAATTGGAAGCACTGCTTAAAATGGAATAATTAAAAACAGAAACAAGAATAATTGGAAACATTGCTTAAAACACCTGAATGTTTGCGTTGTTTTATTAAACTTTCAGAATTTTAAAACTAAAATGTATGTATTTTACAATCTTTTTAAAATGTGAACAAAACTTTCTAATGAAATAATATGTGTAATTAGAATGTTTTATGAAGAATGGATTAGAAATAGTAAACAAGAATTGGTATCATATAGCTGAAAATCAACAAATACATTTTAGACATTGTGAAAAATTAATAAATTGCTAATAACATTTCGCAGAAATATGAAAATGTAGGAAGATTATGATGGATAGCATGGCTATAAAAATAACATTTAATATTACGAGAAACTATGTAAAAAAAAGATGCATTTCCCATAAAAGAATTAAATATTTACTTTATACTTAAAGCTGGCAAAAAAAGTATTAGAGCAATGAGAAATTTGCAGTTTTCAAGTTAATAAAATCAAGTAAATCGTATAATCAGTTTATAAATGATAACATTTTCTTAGAAAATTATAACTAAGTAAAAAATGAAATTTAAAAATAATTACAATATTATTAAAATAACAAAATTTGCGTCGCAAAAAAAATTTAGAACAGAAGCAGAAACATGCAATTACAACGCTGGTGACGTCATTAAACTTTCAAGGTTACTTTCAAACTTATTAATGTCAAGGGCGCTTGTCTCATTCACTGCTAATTTGTGGAAATTCAATTTACGTGGGCTTTTCCTACCATAGCACCCAAAATAAAAGAGATTTCACTTGTGAGAGAACAAATCGTTCACCTGCACAATAGTAACAAAACATTTCGAGAAATTTCCAGTAATTAGAATGTTTCACTTTGTGCAATTCACAACATTCTAAAAAAGAAAAAAATAAACTGTGAAATTGTGGATAATAGGCCAAGATCAGGGAGATTAAGCAAGCTAATTGTCAGAGAAAAACGACAAGTGGTTAAAGATGCACTACAGTATCCGACAGAAAGTGCAAGGATGTTGGCCGAAAATATTGAATCAGTCTCAGGAAAGGTTGTAACACCTTAAACAGTTAGAAATTAATTGCATAATGCTGATATAAAATGAAGACGGACAAGGAAAAAACGTCTGGAATTCGCCAAACATTATAAAAATAAATCAATACATTTCTGGAAAAATGATTTTTTCTCAGACGAGAGTAAATTTGAAATTTTAAAACCTAAGCATGTGCTCACAATTTGGAGAAGAAAAGGAACTGCTTTTCAGGCTCAAAACGTACAGAAAACAATAAAGCACGGCGGAGGGAATGTCATAGTCTGGAGCTGTATGGCTTACAATGGATTGGAAATCTCTAGTTCATAGATGATAAAATGACAGCTTTGTCGGATATTGATGTGTTACGAGATAACTTGGAAGATAGTGCAAAGAAATTTGCGTTAGAGAAGACATTCATTTTTCAATAAGACCAAGACTCCAAGGATACTGCCAACAAAACCAAAGAATGGCTATTATATAATGCTCCCCGAAGACTAGTAACTCCCCCACAGTCCCCAGACATGAATCCTATAGAACATCTATAGGATAAAAGAAGTGAGAAAACTCTCAATAACAAGTAAAGCAAGTTTAAAGCAAGGTTTGCAAGATGCCTGGACCAGCGTGTCATCAAACGTCACCAAAGATTTGGCGGAATCTATGCCAAGACGTCTGGATGCATTAATTTCAGCTAAAGGACTACATACCAAGTTTTAGTATCACGTTTGAATTTTTAGTTATTTTATTTTATGTATGATTCAATATTGAAGTCCAATGTTGTAATACTTTTTTTGCAATGCAAATCTTTTAATTTTTTAAATCCTATTGACTCTAAATATTTGTTTCTTACTCCATGAGTAATTATGTAAAGTATTACATGCTATGTGACAAATGTTTCATTTTATTACCTTCAAAACTTAAAATTTCCTACTGTTCTAATACTTTTTTTGCCAACTGTAACTTTTAGCTCTACTAAAATAATTAATTAATTTTTAGTACTGTTAAGAAATTAAAAACAGTTTCCTAGATGTAAATTTCAATAAATATTCTTCTTAAATAACATTTTAAAAAGTGAAAATTATTTAATTTATCAAGTAAATGCGAATTACAATACTTTTAACTTTTGGATCACTACAAATCAAGAAACTGGAAATTATTTTAAAGGAAAAATGGTAATTGCATTTAGCATTTAAATATTTTAAACTGAACATATTTACCTTTGTGACTATATATAATATTTATTTGTTTTCCAATTTCAATAAAAATTTAGGAATAAAACTGGTTAAATTCTACAAAATAAAAGTTAAAATTAGTATGCTTGAATAAATTATTCATTAATCACATCCATGCTGAAAATTAAAGTTTCCTTAAGCATGAATTTATCATACAAATGCAAAACTAAGTTTTTATTTAACGTATTCATTACGATTGAAATTATTTTTCACACTTCAAGAATCAGCTTTCGTTCGGATTTTAAAATTCTCTGAACAGAACATCAACATTCACGCATAACGATTTGAAATTTTTAGTTTCGTCTGGATTTCGACGCATGATTTCACAGATCTTTCACATTTTCGACTCAGAAAAGTCCTCTTCTGTAATCAACCAGGAGAGTGTGTTTCAGATTTGATTCAATATTTTTCTTTTCATCTGTTTCTTCCATTGTTAATGGCCATAGATACTTCTGGATAATCACTTTCTCCGTTAGTGTATGTCTAATTCATGTGTGTAAATACAGTGTCGATATTTGAGAATGTTCCATTTCCTTCAATTTGTGAAGTGATTTTTTTTCAATAATAGAAGCTGTGATAAAAACTAAAAAATTATTCCGGAAAAGATATTTAAGGACTATTTAATGGTAAGGGACATACTTAAAATTCAGGGCTAGGGAAAATAAGGGCTGGCTCATTGCTTTGATGTATCGCATCCCGCCTTGTCACCGGAGAGGGGAAGAGCGTGACGTCACTGGGCATCCACTGGCTGGCATTCTCTATGCTAGCTTGTGTCTGATCGCAGCTTTCTCATTCATTTTGGCTTGTTTAATGTTAATGTTTTCATTTTAAGCAAGAGTATTTTTTAAAGAGGAAAACATGACCATGTTTGAAAAATTTGCCATAAACTGAAGCCCCAATTTCTAACTGTTAAAGGAAATGAAAGACAAAAGGTTACACCTGCAAAGACTTTATTTTCGGAAACTACTGCTAAAGCTATAATACATTTCACTGGAAATACTAAAGCGGCTGCATTTTTTTCATTAATCGATAATTTATTTGATATTATGAACAGCTCCGTACCAATACCTCCCAATAACAAGCCTTTAAAAGCTGCTTTTGGAGTGCAAAAATACTTTGATACTCAAAAAGAAACTTTAAACGCAATCAAGGAGGAAGTTTTCAATTTACGTGTATTTGGGAAAAAATCGGTTTTGCCTTTTCAGAAAGGGATTATTGTTTCAATTCATTCTCTTTATGGATTATATGAAGACTTAAAATCCATAAATGTATCTTATATTTCAACAAGTAGACTTACTCAAGATGCGCTCGAAAGCCTCTTCAGCCAAATTAGAGGTCTTGGGAGATTCAATGACCATCCTTCTCCATCTGAAGTAATTATTCGCTTAAAAAAATATTGCTCGCCAATAAATTACCTAATTTGTCACCGAAAGTAAACTCTTTAGAAAATGGACCAGACGTTTATTTAACAAGTGAAATGTTAGACTCTGCATTTAATGTAAAGTCTACTTGTCAAGAAATTATCAATTCTTTTGATTCTCAAGATAATGAATTAAATAGTGAATTCTTAATTAATCCCTTACCTTTATCTTGGGAAAATGAACTTGCCTCTTCCAATCAAAATTGTGATATATCTCGATTTGAAAAAGAAGCTATGGTTTATGTGGCAGGTTATATTGCTTATAAAATTAAAGATAATTCACTTGGAACTATATCAAGAAATTCAGTCGATATGCCCAGTCATTCCGAATGGATTCATTTAATTTCTGCTGGGGGACTTACTGTTCCAACAGAAGCATGGATGGAAACTATAAAACAAATGGACATAATGTTTCGAAAATTTCATGGCAACACATTTTCTAAAGGGAAAAATGTCATAGCAACATTAATAAATGAAACAGAGTCTTCTTTTCCTACTGTAAATCGAAAGGCAATTAAACTTTTTTGTCACTTGAGAACATTTATACGAATTAGGTATTTAAATAGAAATGCAGCGATAGTATCTCATAATAAAGCTCAACAGAAAAACAAGAAATGGGTCAATAGTCAAAAAATCAAGATAAGCTGAAGCTAATAGGTAAATACATTTTTATATTGGTAATACAATTTTAAGTTAATTTCAATATTAATAATAATTTTTTTGGGTTTATTAAATAATAATTGCAAATTTACTAAATATTTGAGAGGCATTTGTAGTTTTTTTCACTCTGATTAAAAACAAAATGAACTTAAAAATAAAAAGTAAGTATTTTGCTTAGAAATTCTAGGCAGCTTATTCTCCTTGGATGCCTGACTACGTCATCAACAACTATTTCCGGTGACAGTTTTGGGGAGCATTTGAGCCAGCCCTTCTCTTTCCCTAGCCCTGCTTAAAATTTGTGTCATATGGAAAATGATTTTTTTCCAGGTACTGGGTTATAAATAGCAACGAGAACGGTAAATATGACAGAATGCACCGAGAGAATTTTCTGATTTCAGTTCAATATTATCTTTTTTATAGTAGCATAAATGTATAAATAATTTAGTATGTATAAATTATTTTAATCACATTTGGGCTGCACATGCAGAAATTCATATATTTCTAAAAAAAATTGCTGATTTTCATGATAAAAAAATACATAAAACACACTTTCTTTCCTATTAATCATCTGATATAACTTACAAATTCATGAATTTCTAAAACTGATCAAAAATTAACTAGAAAATAGCCTTAATATTTTTAAAATTATATAATGCATAAAATTTTGATAAAAAGTACAAACTGTCATTGACCCGATAACTCTGGAGAAAATAATTCAGAAATTCGGAAAGAGAGATTCTCTCGATGCGCTATCTGTTAAAGGGAAGAAAATAGTTGATCTGTCGAACAGAGACCATAGCAATTGAGCAGGAATCGAACTGTGCTGTTATTACTTATGACACTTTGAGAAGCCAAGCTCGCTATGTCGTTGGCTATGCGAAGTAAGCTGGCTGCGTCTTTCATTTAACCAAAGAATCACGAAGGTGAAAGTACAACTTTTCTCTAAGCTCCTACGATAGATGGCACCACCAGAGGATATATTCTCTCAATTTTGACATTGATCTGGAGGAGGAAGAGATTTTTCCAATAACACCCATGTAACTACTCAACAACCGACTGCATGACTTTCTATTCCACAGATAATACGTGCACGTGTTTTGCGTGTACTCGGTGAAATATAAAGTTAACATGCGCGGAATAGAATTCACAAAAAATAAATTCACTCCCTATTTCACAAAAAAATAAGAAGAGCAAAAAATCCTTTAACTGTAAAATACGACATAAATTGTATGATGGAGACAAATAAAATGCATATTATCTTGTGTATTTTATTACTTTTTAAATTGGCTGGTGAATTTCAGTTATATCATGGAAAAAATTAAATAACAGTTTTAGGTATTTCTGTAGAATAACAATTTTTGATTACCGTGAATTTCTTCTATTATATGTATTAGAAAAATAACATATTTTACTTCTTTAAGGCAAGAATTCAATATTTATTCAATCTAGAAAAAAAAAAACTTTATGGGGTCACCAGTATCGGGGAAATAAGATACATTTAGTAAAAAATAATCAGTGCTTACAAATTTAGAAAATTTCTTACGTGTATTAAAAACATTTATGTATAGAGGAATCTTCAGTTTTTACCATAGCTGAAACAACATGCGATGCATCCCAGAAATAAAATCAGCCATTGCTTGCATTAAAAAGCCCCTGAATAATGAAGAGGCTGCTTCCCTTCCTGCGAAAAAGAATAAATTTATATCGTTATTCCGCTAATATTATTCAAAGCGTGAAAATTGGCTCCGTGAAAAAAAAAGTTTTAAATCGTCAGGTGTTGTTTCTCATATTATTTTCGCTTCTTTTGTTTTATGAAATAAGTACTGTAAAATAATCTCGTTAAAACTTAAGAAACGAAATTTACTAACACTTTTTTTGTGATGAAAGTCAAAAATCTTTATTGGGAATGTATGATTTCTCATTGTGTGACTTTTACAATCAATAATTCTTATTTAGCATGCACTATTTATTTCAGAAAAACTTTTATTTTAGCTATGTATGATTATATTATAAATCTTATTACCTTATAGGACAATTCATATTTCTTACTCAAACGGGCGAAAGTTCACCAATTCATGATTTTTATTTAAAATTTACTGTTATTTAAATGGTCTTTTTCTTTCTTTTTTTTATATTACTTCGTTGGAATTAGTTATTTTTCGGAAAAATAAATAGGATATTTACAGAACAGTTATTTTTTAAATCAATGATTAGGAATTTGTCTAAATCAGCACTTTTCCAAACTTTTCATTTAACGTTTCATCTTAAAATGTGCTATTTAGAATAATTAGATATCATACATATTTTGCACGTATTTTTATACTTTAAAATGATTAGCTGCCATGCATATTTTAAATATTATAAATAAAATTGTATACAATCCAATTTAAAGTAAGTAAGAGATTGGTAAAATAGTATACAATACATAAATACTTAATATTATACTATTTAAATCAGTCAATAACTGATTTGATCAATATAAAACAATCAACAAGCAAATTGTTGCATAATTTTAATTTCCACCTCATATTATAGTATCTTACTCTTGTTTTTCAATAGCTTGTAAGAGGAAATCTATTTAGATGTTTAACATAAATTTTTACAAAATGAAATTTATGTAAGATGCATTTCAATGATAATCTTTGTCAGTAAACCTGAGAATATTAAGCCAATAACTGTATTAAATATTGATAAGAAACTCGAGTTAAGACTACAATATTGAAAATAAACAAACCAGAAAAGCGAAACTTTACAGTTTAGGTTATAAGTAATATTGATTAAAAAATATAAATTAATTTATATAAAATCAAAAATTATTTTATTCGTAAGTAGGTAAAAAAATTGTTGACAGTTTTACAAAAGGCTTTTTTTTAACTTTATAAAATAATGAAACTTATACCTTATTTCTTCCGTTTGCTATTTTTCTGTTGCAAACAAGTGTATAAACTCTGTATGTCTAAAATTGATAACAACATGATAAATATCAATAATTTGTCAAATACATAATGACACATTTGGAATACTCGCCTATCACCAAGCACTGTGTTACTTTGAACTATGTTCACGTGAAGAAGCTACGCCTAAAGAGGCATCCTCATTTCCACATCCGCACCCCACCAGTGAAAGGGATTCCGAACCCTACTCGAAAGGCAACACAGCCTAGACTACAGGGGGACAGCCTACTCGCCAAGCGAGTGTAGAGGTATAGAGCGTCCTCTACATGAAAAAACTCATCACAGGGTGACAATTGCGACACCTGTCGAGCTGGGAAAACACAATCGTTACAGCAGCCACTCTTCTAAATAGACGAAATATTGCTCTGCATGGGCGATGACATTGTCAGTCCTTCTAAAGTCAGTGGGTTCGATACCGGAACAAACTAGACAAACTTCTTCACCAACCCAAGACACATGTTGCACTTCCCATGTTTATTAAACCAATAAGAAATCACTTCACCGGGCCCACTCACAAAGTGAGGCCCACGCAGCGAGCTTCATTTTTGGAAGTGCAAGATGGGGTCACGTGCCCTCAAGGGGGACTTTGTGGGAAAGTGGACCGTATTCACATGCAGCTGGAGAGAAACATAGAAAACCTCTAGCACCCACTCCAAGCTGACGAGCAACTCTACTGCTGTTACAGGGAGAGCCACAGTCCACTTTTTGACTACTGATCTTTGATCTTGGTGGTTGCCGGATCTTCATCTTCTTGTCAGCAGAACCTAGAGAAGTCGAGTTTTCGACATGTCACTGTAGTTGTGTATGGTGATCGTGATGTGACGATTCTAATCCATGAAGTAATAAAATTCGAAATTACACAGTTGATACTCGTACTCGCAGACACTGTGGTCCACCGAAAAGGGTTACGGCATAACGGATGAACGTGAGCATGTCCCTAACCCATGTAGTTAAAGCAACCAAGAGAATGTGATCGTCATGCCTGTCGCTGCACGTGACTAATGGTGCTTCACTTTGTTGATCGTAAGGGAAGCGAGGCGAAGCTACTGAGCCAATGGGACTCAACTGTCTGTTCTAAGAAATAATAAAAAGCTTCACTTTTCATCAAAAGCCTAATCCAAAATGAAATAAGGAACACTGATGAATTTTATCTGGTCTGAGGACTCAAAGGGACTTAAATCACCTCAGTATGGAAGGATATTAGAACATTTGTCGGCATTAATGTAAAATGGCAGAGAAATCTTTATGCTTGAAGAGTGGGTGTGCCAGTTATCAACCACTTTAAAAGATGTAAACATTCATCACATACTTGTAGTGTGAGTGTGAAACATTAACATGATGACATAGCATTAAATTCCAATATCAGTCCTATTTCTGGATATTATAGTTTGATGGGAATAATTTCATTTTGGTACAGTCTTAAATGAGGTGAAATTTGGTGGATTTATATGATCAAACATTCACATCACACTGATCAAAATAAAAATAATTAGTGTTTGAGATTGTTAAAAGCTAGAACTCATATTTTTGACATATACATGGTGAAACTATAAAGAGATTTACTGACTCACTTAATGACACGTGTCTTTAATTATTAATATTCATTAAAATATTTTCCAGAATGGTCGATAATAATAAAATCATTAAAAATTAAATGTTTATTTCATATAAATCCAGCAAATCTCTTAAAGACTTTTGTGAGACAGTTGAAAAATATTTCCTTACAATTAAATTGCGATATATTTTATTTTATGCGTATACATCTATATTTATGCAAATGGGACTTTTTTATTTAATACGATAAGAAGAGAAGCTGCACAAGGATATATTTCAAAATTACATCGTGTCAATTTTATTATGTGTGTGTATAATATGAATTAAGAGAGTTGTTATTGTTTTTTTAAATATTCTCCTTGAATATCCATACATTTTTGCATGCCTTTGAACCAATTTCGAAAGCACATTTTGTTTGCAGTCTGTGTGAGGTGCATCCATGTTTTTTTTATATTTATTAACCGCTTCTTTGGATGACGAAAATCGTTAAAAACCTGATTTTTTTTGTTGTTGTGCTAAAATAAGGAAATTCGATGCCAAATCACCTGTGTGTGGTGGATGACCCATCAAATGATAGTTTGGTTGATCAGAAAATTCTTTGTTTAAACACAAGTTAAGAGAGCTCGCATCATTTTAATAAAAAATAAATCACCATTTTCTATTTCTTTCGAATTTCTCTGATGACTTCTAACAAATAAACAGTCGTGTACCATTCAAAACAGATCGTTTTGTGTTGCTATAGCAACTTGGTCCAAGTATAATGTGTCTGGCGCTGATTTAAGTAATGCCGTCAATACAGGTAACAATTAGATTCAAAGTGCTTCTTGTGCTTGAAACAACGCTTCAGTGAATTCGAATCTTTGTGGAAAACCGATAGTCAACTTTTGCTTCCTTTTGTGTCCATATGCATAGATCCGTGATTCATCACATGCGTAGATATTATGCACATCATTTAATGCCCCTTGAACATATTTCTCTAAGTTTTATTTTATCAATAGACACGAGACTTTTTTGAATGTCAGATTATGCATAATCCAACAGGTATAAGTGTTTCTAATAACCAAATGTAATTAATGTTGGCCATATTAATACCTTATTCTCATGGTATTCTACATGTCGATCTTGTTCCATCGGTTCTCGAACAGCATCGATATTTTCTAGCAAAACAATTATTTTTGAATCGAATGTTGAACACGATTGAATTTGTTTCACAATTTCCTTTGAATGTAGGATGGTGCATTACCATTGAATGAAAAGTCAATTTTCTCGAAGCATTCTTGTGTAATCTGAGTTTGATGTTGTGAAAATTCATCGTAAGAGACTTTTCACGTACCAATTTCATTTCTTGCCGGAATAGTTTTTCAATTCATTATAAAATTATATTCAAACATCATGCTAAAATGGCACACAATTTGTTCAAACGAAATTTTATGTAAAATAAAAAAATATTGATTAAAACTTCATCAGTCACTCAGCAACACTTTACATATATATTATTAAAATCGAATGTTTTATTCTTTGCTCAAGTGGTAAAAATGAAAGTCAGTGTCTTTTCTATTATTGAAAGAAATTAAAAACTAAGTTTGTATTAAAGACATCTATAATAAATTAATATATATACATATACATATATATTAAATATTTAAAGAAAATTATACACTTTGGATTTATTATTATTTTATTCAGATCAATTCAGATGCCTGAATACAAAATTTAGATTTAAACATAAAAAGCAGATGTAATCCATGTTAGAGACTTACATTTTTTCTCTTCTCTTGAAAAGATCTTTCTACACTTAGATACTTTGTTATTCGATAACAAAATAAAATGTTTTGTCATTGAGAAAAATTATATTTTTAGAAAATAGTACTATTTTTCTGTCATAATAGCATACTGCAAAACATTGTTATTGAAAAAAAAAGTGTCGTTTTAAAAGCTGTTAAGAGTTAAATTGCTTCAAGTAATGCATGGAGAAAATGATTCAGGGCTGGAAATGACGTTCGCCAGGAGCACACAATAATATCTGAGAGAATTTCCTGAACATTTATTTGATACGCAGCCATTCCATTTACTTAAAATCATTGAAGTTGTGAAATTTTTACCATTTCGTGGATCCGATTTAGTGCTTGCCTTATGTTTCGTAAGAAACACATTTCCTTCAATTTTGTATAAAAACAAAGCTGCTTAAAAATAGCCATTTACATGATGGCAACTAAAAGAAATCTGTAACACTTGTATTAAGAAATAATTTAAAGTGAAAAGAAACTTTCATCTGAGAACCCTAACATCAAAAATAAAATAAAATAAAAAAGAACTTGGAAGAATTCGAGAAACTTGGTAAATACCATCTAAAGATTCCTAAAGATATCAGTAAGAGGGAGAAAAAGAGAGTAAGCCTATATCTTTCTAAGTAATCATAAATATTTATAGGTTTCTATGCATTGAATAATTTATTTCTCAACTCTAGAAATATAATAAAGGAATCTGTATGGCTTTTACAATTAGGATTATTTTGAAATTAAGTTAAATTAAGAATCAAACGAAAATTATATAATGGGGTAAAATCATAATTTTTCTTCATGTTCTTTTATAGTAAATTTTTGTTAAAATTTATCCTTATTAAACTATTATTATAGAATTATAATAAAAGGAAATCTTAATTGACTTTATGTTTTGCTTAGTAAAGGTTTCAAGCAGTTATTCGGAAACTTTTGCTTAAGTATAAAGATTGACATATATATGACAATTGTAGAAGCCTTCTTTACTCGGGCGAGGAACTGAATAAGTATGCTGTTGTACAATGTCAATAATGTCACGTATGATTTCAAAGGAACCTATATAATAACTGTATCATTATATAAAACACTCTTTAAAAATAAACTATCTCTATTTCTATAGTTGCTCCAATTCTCACTATTTTAATCAAATTTATTTTAAGTAAAACATTTATTTATAAATGTTACATTATTAAAAATATATATATAATTCCTTTTTGAATAATAAAAATATATGCTCTCATTACTTATCGGGCTGTTAAATGAATTCAGATGTCTAGGAACAAGTTGAGAATAAAGATTGTGCAATTGTTTAATCAGGTGATAATCTCTTAAAAAGTTAGATAATGTGTTTGCTTAAAGTGAATTAACAGTCTCTTTAATGTAAAAATCTCTTAAATAATACTTTATTTTCTTAACACACCAATTATAATTCCCTTATGAACATTAAATTATAAGAAAAGTTAAAGCTAAGTAAAAAACAGATAAATGATTCTTTTAGGTATCCAAATCCAAAAGATTTTTTGTTTTGAAATCAGCTTCTTATTACATTCAATTGACCGATGGCATATATACTAAATTGATTTAAAGAAAAGAAACATTTTTGCTATTTAAGATTTGAATTTTTTTCAGATCAATTTAACGCTATTTTTGAGATTATTGAAGTATATTAAAATATTTTTATTTCTATAAAAGCAAAAAAATTACCCATTCTAAAAATTAAGAATTAATTCAGTAGTAAAGCCAATGTTACCTTTTAAATACGTACATTAACAAAGAAATGCGTTTGAAAGTGTAATAATGAAATTAATATATTTAATAATTATATTACTTTTACAAATATGTTGATATTAATGAACAAAAATAAAATGAAATCAATAAATTTTTTTTATTTTAATAATATCACCACCATTAACTTTTGAAAAATTTCCATTCCAAATTAGTGGAATTTCTGTTTTGCCGAAGGATATTTGGTTCGCCAAGTCAAGCTTAATTGATTTGATTTTTAAATCAGAATTAAATTATTAAATTATTTGTAATTCTTTATTTTTTAAATATCTATTTGTAATTCTTTATTTTTTATTTTTTTATTTTTTTACAAATTATCATATTATATGTTTAATGTTTTAATATTAGCTATGCAAATGAATGTTCTGTAAGTTTAAGTTCAAAAAAAAATATGCAGTCACTAACAACATTACACCGATTATTATGAATTTCAATACCTTTTATTGGAAGTTTCTGAGTAAGATTCAATCAAAAATAATATTTGTAAGGAATTTTTCAAATAAAACTATTCATTATTCTCTTTTCTACAATCTACTCCTCACGCTTTTACATTTTTAATTAAGGGTTCCATCTATGGATTATTTAAAATAGAGACGTTTATTTATGTACTTATAAATATGTTTTTTAAGTTTAAACTCATAAAAGATACATAATTTTATAAATTAAATTAAGTTCCTTTTTTAAAACAGAACTATTAAGTTTTCATTCACTTTTTATAACATAAACAGATAATACTATTTATAATAGTGTGATACAAATATTATAAATATAGAGTGTCATTATTTATAATAATATAATAAATATCATTATTTATCTGAATTTATAAAATAATATTGCAATTAAAATCAGCACAGTGGTATCTATTCGTGGTTAGCTGATACATTTTGAGCTTTGTTCTCGACTCATATTTAATCACTTTTGTGGCTTCTGTTGAAAATCAAATCTCTCTCAGTTGGTAGTGTTTGTCTGTTGACCGGAATGTTGCCATCTCATTTCTCACCAATAGGCAGTATTTGCCTTAACAAGGGAATTATTGCAATAAACTGTTTTAAGCAGCATGAAGATATCTAATTACCAGGATTAAAAGCGAGTGACAACTGTAATTTGTAACCAAAAAGCATTTCAGTCAGTATTTTTTAATGGATGTTCTTTAATTTTCTATAAATTAGAAAATCGAATTCAGTTAAATCAAAAGTCAAGAAAAAAGAATTTTTGATAGATTTTACTAAATGTGTGCGTCAATATATTATATTTTATTAGTTATTTCAACAGTAAAACCCCTTGAATCATTTAGCTTTACATGCTAATTGTTTAAAATATTTTAAAATACAGTGCTATAGTTATTTCTAAAGAAATTTGCAATCGTAGAGTAATTTATCTATATTTCCTCGGATAATAATCAATTAAAAATCAAATAATTTCAATTTCGATTTATGCAATTGTAAACTTTTTTTTTCAAATGGTAATAAGAAACAAATAAATTGTGAAATTAATAAATATTATCATGCCATAATGTTTGTCAGTATATATATATATATATATATATATATATATATATATATATATATATATATATATATATATATATATATATATATATATATATATATATATAAATATAAATATATATATATATATATATATATATATATATATATATATATATATATATATATATATATATATATATATATATATATATATATAGTTTTTTAATACAATAAATCAAGAACACACCAATCATTAATCATTATTAGATAAAAAACATAAATTCATTTACAAAATACAATATTTTTTTTCAGCGGAAAGTAATGCTCGAATAAACCATTATAAAACATATACAAAACAATAAATTAAATGCCAAAAAAAGGTGTGAAATAAGGAAAAAAGCAATATAATTTCAGATTAAATAAAAAGATTAAGAGATATGAAGCCCCAAACAATACTTTACAAAATAAATTATTAGTACTCTTTTCTCAACTTAAGAGTATTAAAGATGACTAAATTCATTGGAAAAGGCATCAATGAATATATCGAAGACACTCTTTAGATGCAGTTCAAGGATATATTGCTGTAAGAGGAAATAATATTGAGATTCGGATCAGGTAATAGATATTTAATTACAGAAATGCCATTAAATCATAGAAAAATGCTTGAAAAATTCCAATTATTACTTAATACGAGTAGATCTGAAACATTTTAGACAATGTTAATCATCTGCCCGTGAGAAGATTGTAAGTTTTTTAAAATATCTGAATAGTAATTTTTAACTAACTGAGAACATCTAGAATAAGAAGCCGATCTGGCAGCCGAATGGTTAGCACTCTTGCCTTCGGTTCAACAGTTCGTGGGTTCGAATCTCACCTTGGGCATGGATATTTGTAGTGGTTCGGAATCCACTTAAAACCGTAGGTCCCGGTCTAATTAGCCCTCGTGTGCAAAAAATGACCATTGAGCGACAAACAAACAAAA
>CM075861.1:77330708-77333208 GCA_037975125.1 Latrodectus hesperus
ATATATATATATATATATATATATATATATATATATATATATATATATATATATATATATATATATATATATATATATATATATATATATATATATATATATATATATATATATATATATATATATATATATATATATATATATATATAATATATATATATATATATATATATATATATATATATATATATATATATATATATATATATATATATATATATATATATATATATATATATAATATATATATATATATATATATATATATATATATATATATATATATATATATATATATATATATATATATATATATATATATATATATATATATATATATATATATATATATATATATATATATAATATATATATATATATATATATATATATATATATATATATATATATATATATATATATATATATATATATATATATATATATATATATATATATATATATATATATATATATATATATATATATATATATATATATATATATATATATATATATATATATATATATATATATATATATATATATATATATATATATATATATATATATATATATATATATATATATATATATATATATATATATATATATATATATATATATATATAATATATATATATATATATATATATATATATATATATATATATATATATATATATATATATATATATATATATATATATATATATATATATATATATATATATATATATATATATATATATATATATATATATATATATATATATATATATATATATATATATATATATATATATATATATATATATATATATATATATATATATATATATATATATATATATATATATATATATATATATATATATATATATATAATATATATATATATATATATATAATATATATATATATATATATATATATATATATATATATATATATATATATATATATATATATATATATATATATATATATATATATATATATATATATATATATATATATATATATATATATATATATATATATATATATATATATATATATATATATATATATATATATATATATATATATATATATATATATATATATATATATATATATATATATATATATATATAATATATATATATATATATATATATATATATATATATATATATATATATATATATATATATATATATATATATATATATATATATATATATATATATATATATATATATATATATATATATATATATATATATATATATATATATATATATATATATATATATATATATATATATATATATAATATATATATATATATATATATATATATATATATATATATATATATATATATATATATATATATATATATATATATATATATATATATATATATATATATATATATATATATATATATATATATATATATATATAATATATATATATATATATATATATATATATATATATATATATATATATATATATATATATATATATATATATATATATATATATATATATATATATATATATATATATATATATATATATATATATATATATATATATATATATATATATATATATATATATATATATATATATATATATATATATATATATAATATATATATATATATATATATATATATATATATATATATATATATATATATATATATATATATATATATATATATATATATATATATATATATATATATATATATATATATATATAATATATATATATATATATATATATATATATATATATATATATATATATATATATATATATATATATATATATATATATATATATATATAATATATATATATATATATATATATATATATATATATATATATATATATATATATATATATATATATATATATATATATATATATATATATATATATATATATATATATATATATATATATATATATATATATATATATATATATATATATATATATATATATATATATATATATATATATATATATATATATATATATATATATATATATATATATATATATATATATATATATATATATATATATATATATATATATATATATATATATATATATATATATATATATATATATAATATATATATATATATATATATATATATATATATATATATATATATATATATATATATATATATATATATATATATATATATATATATATATATATATATATATATATATATATAATATATATATATATATATATATATATATATATATATATATATATATATATATATATATATATATATATATATATATATATATATATATATATATATATATATATATATATATATATATATATATATATATATATATATATATATATATATATATATATATATATATATATATATATATATATATATATATATATATATATATATATATATATATATATATATATATATATATATAT